>PVIR01002237.1:19474-66073 GCA_004026965.1 Petromus typicus
CCCTTGCGCTTGCAAGACAGGCGCTGGAACCACTGAGCTAACTCCCCGGCCCAGGAACTGCATTTTAAATGTTACATCATTCTGATTAAATTCTAGTAGCCACAAATAGCCAGTAGCTACCACAGGTGTGGAGACCATACCCCAAACCAGTTACATCAGACTGTGAGTGACACCCATACACCAGTCAGCATGCCATATTGTATTCTGGATGATGCTGGGAACACATGTTTTACCTCTTAAAAGGTGATCGTCAAGATTACAGGACAGCAATTCGCTTCTCTTAGAGAACTGATGGGATTTCAATTTGGGAAATTGAATAAATACACTGGCTATGGACATTTCCTGAAGTCTTTTTTACATTTTCCGTTTTTTGCTAGGGATATTATCATGAGCTTGTCTCTGGTTACTTTACTCCTCTGGGCCTCTCTGGGGTCGTCATGAGTACAGCTCTAAACCTGTACCCCCCTCCCCATTAACAGGACAACAAGCTGTCATGAGCCGGGGCAGTGAGAAGTCCGCCAACATTTTAGATTGCCTTTTGACCTTAAAAACAGAAGTTCCTATCATGACGGAGGAGCAAAAGCAAGACTTAAATCCCATGACCATAAAGATCAAGTGTGCTTCCTGCCTTCCATCACAGCCTGTGCCCATTCAGGAGCTAGAGGTAAGGAGCTGGACGGTCTGCCTCGAGAACACCCACCTGACTGCCCCTGACTGTCCTCCCTGATTCTTCTGATGGCCCTGAGACGGAAGTGTCATCACCATCCACCAGTTACCATTTAAAGATCCCACAGGGAGCCACTGACACTAGGGGGCGCCAAATCCCAGGTGCCCTGCTGCACCCTGGCGCCTGACCAACAGAGTTGCCGGCCTCTCTTCAGCAGTCTGAGTGCTGCCTAGGCCTTTCTTCAGCAGTCTGAGTGCTGCCTAGCTCTTCTCTTCTAGTCTCCCAGGTCCCTCACAATCTGAAATTTTTAGTCTTTCCCCCCTCTTAGCTCAGGTTGGTTCTTTCCTCTGTCCCTTCCATTCTGCTCTCCAGCCCATCCAGTGAGGGTTTCTGGTTTTGCTTTTTTTCTGACTATTACATTGTTCAGGCCTAAAACCTTCATTTGGTCCTTCCTTATTTCTCTTGAGATGTTCAACTTTCCTTGTTTGTTTCAGTGTGTTCATTAGAGTTCTGAAAGCTGTCAGATAACTCCAAGACCTATGTCCTCTTCAACATTGGTCTCTTCAGTATATTTTCTCATTTGAGATTTTCCAGGCTGGACAAGTAACTTTTAAAAAGTATGCCGTGGGCCTGTTGGGCATTATGAGAATGGGCCTTATTAATATCTCCTATTTAATGGTCTGAGATTAGTTCAGTGGTTCCAGTGCCTGCCTCGAAAGCACAAGGGCCTGGGTTCAGTCCCTGGTAACCACATACAACAACGCCAGGCATGGTGACTCACACCCACCAGCAATCAGTACCACATACCACATTGCTGGGTGTGGTGGCTCACGCCTGTAATCCCAGTATTCAGGAGGCAGAGGCAGGAGGATTGCTGAGTTCAAGGCTAAGTTCAGGACCAGCCTGAACTACAAAATGAGATCCAGTCTCAAAAAAGCTGAAAAAAAGGATCTCCTATTTAGCAACCTCCCCTGACTCTACCAGTGGAAGGGAGTTGTCATCTTACTACTGACAGGTGGGGACAGAGAGACCTCCTGACTACTGGCACATGACCTTCACTGATATCATGCTGGTTAGAGGCCTCATGAATGCTGATGAAGGCCCTGCTTCCACCTGTGCCCTTTCTGACTCCAACTACTGAGGGGATCCAAGGGCACCTTGTTATAGCTGGGCAAAGGCAAGTCCCAGTCACATCAGCCTTTCTTAAGGAAGTGATACAGCACTCTTTCCCATGGTGTTTGTCTGGGGTAAGGTGAATATTTGCTTGTAAATTTTCTTTCTTGCTAGGCTCCCCCTTTCTTTGTCCTTTTACTGGAGAGAAAAAGCTTTGGGGAGGTTTTCTTGGTTGCTCTCATCAGCACTTCTAAGTTCCCAAGTTCTCCAGAATGTGGTGTAAAATGTAGGACATGGCACACGTATATAATCACAGAACTCAGGAGGCTGAGGCAGGAAGATTTCTGCAAATTCAAGGCCAGCCTGGGCTACATAGTGAGTTCAGGGCCAGCCTGAACTAATAGATGAGACCCTGTCTAAAAAAAGAAAGAAAGAAAAGTAGAAAGCAAACAAACCATCCAGGGAACTCACCACGTGGTGTGCCTTGAGTTCCATGTTAGTTTAGGATATACAAAGGTCGCCAAAAAGTCCTCAAATACTTCAATATTAAGCAACACTCTTTATAATAAGCGTCAAAAAATAGTCTTAAGAGAAATTTTAAAATATTTTGGGTATACAAAGAATTCTTAAAACTAAAAAAATAATGAACAACCAGTGTGCAAAATAGCACCATTTATTAAAGAGACTGTCTTTCCTCCAGTGAGGGTGTTTAGCTCCTTTATCAAAGAGGAAGTGGCAGAGTATGTCCTGTTCCACTGATGCTCACGTCTGTTTCTTTGGCAGTGCCATGCCGTTTGTATCACAATAGGTTTGTAGCATAGTTTCCAGTTGGGAATCATGATACCCCTTGCTTTGCCTTTGTTGCCTAGAATTGCTTTTGCTGTTCTAGATCTCTTCTGGTTCCAAATGAATTTTTTGAGTATTATTTCCGTTTTTGTTGTTGTTGAGACAGGGTCTAGCTTTGCAGTTCAGGCTGGCTCTGAGCTCAGCCTCAAACTCACAGCAATCCTCCTGCCTCTGCCTCCCAAGTGCTGGGATTACAGGCGTGAGCCACCACACCCAGCACTGTAGTATGTGGTTACTGATTGCTGGTGAACGTGAGTCTCCATACCCATTATTGTTGTATGTTGTTACCGGGGATCAACTAGGGACCTTGCGCTTGCAAGACAGGCACTGGAACCACTGAGCTAAATCCCTGGCCCTTGAGTATTATTTCTTTTTTTTTTTTTTTAGGTTTTTTTGAGACAGGGTCTCACTTTGTGGTTCAGGCTGACCCTGAACTCAGCCTCAAACTCACATCACAGCAATCCTCCTGCCTCTGCCTCCCAAGTGCTGGGATTACAGGCGTGAGCCACCACGCCCGGCACTGTGGTATGTGGTACTGGTTGCTGCTGGGCGTGAGTCTTCACATCCAGTATTGTATGTGGATACTGGGGAATCGAACCCGGGCCCTTGCGCTTGCAAGACAGGCGCCGCAACCGCTGAGCTAACTCCCCATCCCCTTGAGTATTATTTCTATTTCTATTTCTGTGCAATATGCTGTTGGAATTTCAATCAGGAGTGCATCGAATCTATACAGCAGTGTTAGAGGCAACCCCACCCAGCCCTGGAAACCGCAGCTCATTATCCATCTCTCCAGGGTACGTTTCCAGGTGTTTCTGGATAGTCTTTATTGTTACTACTAGAGTATGTTTAGAATAGCAACTCTAAACTAATAATTCTAGCATCTGGAGTTGGCATTTGTCAACTTCCTCTCTTTTTGATGATTGGTTCTTGGTATGCTGAGTAATTTTGAACTATATCTTAGAACTTTTGATAGTTATGAGGTTCTAGGTCTTGTTTAAATTCTTGGAAGATAATGGCATGCTCTCATTCATTCATTCATTCATTGATTTCAGCACTGGAGATTGAATCAAGGGCCTTTACAGAACTATATCCCCAACGCTTTTTATTTTTGATGTTTTGTTTGGTTTTTAATGAATGTCATCTTATTTTTTCCCCTTTATTGAATTTATTGGTACATTTTTAAGTATACATTATGATCACATTCATCATTGAGAATTGTGATGTTGAGACTACATTTCAGTAAGGTAATAAGTTGTTCAGACTAGGCTCAAATTTTCAGTGTTCCTGCCTCCACCTCCCACAGTGCTGAGATTACAGGCATGAGCCACTATGCCCATCTTTTTATTGGATAGTATACCAAGTGAAGATCAAACTGAAAATTCCAAGTCACATTCTGTGTAGGCTGCGGCTACAAAGTCAAAGTTTTCTGTGGTGCTGTTGAAGTTCACCTTGCAATGTGCATCCCCGGGGACCAGCCCGAGACCAGTCAGGTCCTCTGTGGGCTGCTCAGATCTGATCCCGGCATGCACAGTTCAGGGCTGAGCCCGTGAATGTAGACTAGACTTTCTCAGTCTCCCTCTTTCCCACAGTCTCCTGCACATCCTCCAGCTCCAAAAGAAGGTCCCCTTGCCATTCCTGTGGCTGGAAAGGTGTGGCTTTGGGTTCCCACTCTACCAAGTACCTGTGCAACAGGGTCTCCCTCTGCGGACCCATGGTGAGAAGGTACACAGAGGAAGAATAGTCAGTCTTCCTGCATGTTTTGCTATGTTATATTTTGTTTTGTTTTTAGCACAGCATAGGTTTGCAGTACATAATATGTACGTTCATGGTGGGGAGCTAGGACATGTACCTAGCACATCTTAATCCTTTTTTTCCCCACACCCTCTGTTAGGAGAGAGTTCCACGCTCAGATTTTAGGCTGATGATGCTGCTGCTACCAAAGAGCACCTTTGACCTCACAAGGGGAAGCAGCCCACGAGAGGAGAACAATGGGACATTTTTCTGTGTTCTTCATCCCTCAGAGGTCTCCTGTTCCACTTTCTGGGCCAAAAAGAGAAGGCTTGCTTGGAGCTTAGTGTGTCTGGGCCTGTCTTGGTCTACAGTTCTGGGATTCAGGCTTCCTTTGAGTTCATTCTGGGACATAAAGGAGGAAAGTGAAATACAGGAAGCTCACAGAGCGCAGGCGTGGTGCTTCTTTGTCTACTCAGGGCCTGGGACTTCTGCCTCAGGCTCTGAGATGCCTTACCTGGGAAAGCCAGGCTGGAGTGTACTCACCCAATAGAATTGAAACCCAAACCTCTTTTTGTACTGTTTTAATGTTTTTATTACAGATTTTGTAGATGTTCTTTTTATATTGTGGATACTGGTCCTTTGTCACATATCATCTTAGTTGATTTGGGTTGCTATAACAAAAGTACCATAAATTAGGTGGGTTATGACACTATCATTTACTTTCCCCAGTTCTGGGAGTTGGCATCAGTCAGTATCTGGGTGAAGCCCTTTCCTCACAGCCGCTTCCTGCTATGTCCCAGTCCTGGGGTGGGTGAGTCCTCAGTATATAATCACCTTCCAAAGACGTCAGCTTCTAATGCTATCATATTGAGGATTAGGTTTTAACATGTGAATTTGAGCATCACAAACATTCATGCCATGTCGCCTCAGGATGTAGCCCTGTGGTACAGCCCTTTCCTATCCTCCAGAGAGCCCTTGATTTAACCTCCAGCCCTGCAAACAAAACAAAAAATATACTCAGACTCTAACAAATAAATGTGTTATACACATCTTCTCACTGTCTGGAGCTTGACTTTAATTTTCTTAATAATGTCTTTGATAGAGCCTAATATATCTACTTTTCCTAAGGTTGACTTTTGTGTCTGGTTAAATCTTTTCCCACCCAATTTAATAAAAATATTCTGCTTTGTTTTCTTCTATAACATTTATAATTTTAGGGCCGGGGATTTAGCCCAGTGGTTCTGGCCCCTGCCTTGCAAGCACAAGGGCCTGAATTCCATCCCAGTAACCACATACAACAATGCTGGGTGTGGTGGCTCACGCTTGTAATCCCAGCACTCAGGAGGCAGAGGCAGGAGGATTGCTGAGTTCAGCATGAAATACAAAGCAAGACTCTGTTATGTTTAGGTATAAGCGTGGTCATAACCATGAAACTGATATCTTTTATTTAATCTTTAACTTCTCTCTGCAGCATTTTTATACTTACCAACGTTCACTTGACATCTTTCTAAATTTTATGCTATGGTAAATGCATTTTAAACTATTCATTGTTAGTAAATAGGGACACAAGAGCTTTTACCTTGATAATGTTCTTTCATTTTCTTGAAGTTATCATTTATATCTGGTCATTCTAATGTCATATACTTTGTATGTCTGATTTTCCAAGTGGGACTGTTTTCCTTTGCTGGCCTGTGACATTTGCCTTGGTTATTACAACTTTGATGTTGGGAATTCTTTTGAAAGTGACTTTCTCCAGGGAGATATTTTACTCTCTTCTATGTACTTGGGAGCCCCACCCATCCAGAATGATTTTAAAGTCCATTCCAGCTGTGGTGTAAAATGAATAGTACAGTAAGAGGATAAACTCAGACCTAGGACTTGTATGGGCTCACTTTTGATTATGAAATGTTTGCAGTGGGGACAGTGCGCACATTTCCCTTCCCCCTTCCTCACGGCAGCTTGCTGCTGTGCGCCTCCTCCTCACGCCGGTGGCCCACACCTCCTGGCTCTCTTCCCTGCATGGTTGCAGCTTGCAGCCCGGACACCTGTGCCACAGCACAGGGGAGCATGTGCCAGCCCTGCACATGGATGCCTAGACATCATCCATATTGTCAGTATTTTTCTTTCTCCTTTTTTTTCAAGTGGTGCTGGGGTCAGAGCCAGGGCTTTACCTAGGCTTCCACATGTCCTCCACCGCCGAGCCACACCCTGATGAGATTATTTTTCCTTTTCCGAAAACTCAGCTCCTCCTTTTCTTGGGACATGAACTAGGTGCTCACAGAGGCATGTGGAGTTTAGTGGGGAAATACTGCCTGAATTGTAGGAGGCCCTTGTCCTGTGCCAGTCCCCATGCCAGTGCTGTCACCCCCACAGCGCCTTGTCCAGGGTGACCTCGCAGAGCAGGCTCTCTTGTAGATGCTCATGGGGAGGAAACCTGGGCTCTCATGGCCACAGGCAGAATGTGTGGGCCCAGGATGTGGGTGCCCCAAGCTGACAGCCCCCACCCGGTGACCTGCTGTTGCCTGCTTTCTCCCAGCGGCTGTGCACCCCTGTGTACTGCAGGTACCAGTTCCATAAGACTCCGGTTCACCAGACCAGGGGGGAGCCCCACGGAACCCATGTTTACTTCCACGACCTCAACGTCATCTTCCTTGGCGCCATGCACCCGAGTGAGCTGCGAGAGTACCTAGAGGGCCCCCCGATGGTGATAGAAGTTCACGACCGGGACCGGAAATCCGAGGAGTCCTCCCAGAAGCCCACCCTGTTCGGAGAGGACCCCATGAATTCACAGATCGACCTGCAGGCCTTCATCTCCCCCGCAGACACCAAAAACAGCCCTTTTGAGTCCCAGAAAAAGCTCTGGGACCCTTATGGGGTCGCCCAGGTCAGTTTCGCCGACCTCCTCCTCGGCCACAAATACTTAAACCTGGTTGTCCCCATCCTCGGCTGTGAGCCCAGGGCCACAGGCTGTGCCAAGAGCAGCAAGAGCCAGAGGCCCGATGTCCTCCAGCACAGCCCGATGCCCATGGGCGCCTACCTGGAGGCGAGCTCCCAGCTCAAACTGCGTGTGGGTATCGCGGTGCCGCTGAGCACCAGGCTTGAGACCCCTCAACCTGATCTCATGGATACCCTGTTCGGCCGCATCATTTTCGTATTCAGCTTCAAGAAGCTGTTCCTCCTCCACGACCTGCTGCACGACATCACCACGATCAATGCCAAGGCCCTGGAGCTAGACTCCTACCCGCTTCACGATGTGCAGAAGATCCTGTCAGCTTTCAAAGTACGGGTGAATGTGCAGGACCAGCCATCCCTGGATGTGCTCACCGGCTTCCACGTGATGGATAGCGCTGTCCACCTCTTTGTCCTCGAGGGCTTGGCAGAGCAGGGCCTCAAGCAGCTGTGGGACAGCCACCAGAGCCGGTAGGGGCTTGCCCTGGGTTTCTGGGGAAAGCCACAGCGTCCGGGTGTGGAGGAGGTGGGGACCTTCCGCTCTGGGTTCATCCACAGGGCTCAGTGGCTGGACTTTCCAGCAGGCAGAGCGTATTGTGTCTGGAGGAAGGAAGGGTTTAGGGGTAGATCAAAACAGTGCCTCAGAAGATGGGCACCGCCCTCAAGCCTGAGCCAGGGCTACTGTGACTGATCAGACAGGACATTTCGGGTGGGTTTCAGCTCAGCCCAGGGAAGCCCTGTCTAATTATTCTGCGACCAGAGAGGCCCCTTGGAGGTGGGAAGTTGTTGTTCTCTGGAGGTTCTGGGACAGCTGGATTCCCCTTCAGGGGGAACCTTAGAAAAACATGAAAGTGTCTACTTGGGGGCAGCACAGGGGACTACGCGTGTTCTTCCAATCTTTCATTTGGGTGACATTGATAGTTCTCTTCTACAGTTTGTAAGAACCCTCAGAATAGTTTCCTTCTTTTGGTGCGGAGGCCCCTTTGTCCTCGGAGGTCGGGAGGAGCAGCCCCACACCACATGGAGGTTCACGTTTGTGTCCAGGCAGGACCTGCTGCGCGGATGAGCCAGCGACACCAGACAGGAGCCAGCCTGTGTCTCAGTGCTCAGTACCACACACACCCACATGGAAACGTGAATATCACTGCTCATAGCAGCTCTCTACATGAGTATTTGAAAGTGGAAAAAGCTCAGGTGGGGCCGGGGATTTAGCTTAGTGGTTCCGGCGCATGTCTTGCAAGTGCAAGGACCTGGGTTCGATTCCCGGTAACCACATAACAATACTGGGCATGGAGACTCACCCCAGCAGCAACCAGTACCACATAACACAGTGCCAGGCGAGGTGGCTCACGCCTGTAATCCCAGCACTTAGGAGGCAGAGGCAGGAGAATTGCTGTGATGTGAGTTGGAGGCTGAGCTCAGGGCCAGCCTGAACTACAAAGCGAGACCCTGTCTCAAAAAAAAAAAAAAAAAAAAAAAAGAATTCTTTACCAAGCCCAAGGTCTTGAGTATTCTCTCCTACAGATGTTACAGTTTTAAGATTTACATTTAAATTCATAACTTGTTTAAAGTTAATTTTCGTATAGAGTGTGAAGTTTAAGTTTAGTTTAGCTTGGTCTCTTATTTTTTCTGTACTTATGGATATCCATTTTTTGAAACTACTCCTTTGTATATTCCTTGGGATTTTCTTCACAGACTTGCAACATTATTTTATGTACTGTTTTTGTAACTTTGTCAAGAATCACCTAGTCATCATTGTATAGATCTATTTATAGACCTCTTCTCTGTTGCATTGATCTGTGTGTCTACCCTTTGCCAATACCACAGTCTTGGTTATATTAGCTAATCGAGTAGAGATACCTTCCACTTTATTCTTTTTCAAAATTGGTTTAGTTATTTTAGTTTCTTTGTTTTTTCATATAAATCGTACAATAAGCTGTCTATACTCACAAAACCTTTACTGGAATGTTGTTAGGAGTTGGGCTAGACTTATATGTCATCTGTGGGGGGATTACACCTTTGTGGTGGTGTCTTTTAACCTATGAACATGAAGCTGGGCATGTTGGTGCACCCCTGTCATCTCAGCACTTGGGAGGCTGAGGCAGGAGAATCATCCGAGGTTTGAGAACAGCCTGAGTTACATAGGGAATTCAAGACCAGCGTGAGCTACATAGTGAGCCCTTCTCTCAAAAAAGTAATAGAAAAAAAATTTTTAGCTCCACCTAGTGGCAACATCTTCCATACCTGTAATGGTTTTTTGATTGAAACAGGGCACCTAACTAGACTGCAGTGAACTTACTCAGACTACACCAGAAAAATCTTTTTGAAAAGCAAAATTAAAGCATTTAGGTGATAAATTAGAAAATGTCCATGACCTCAAAGTAGAGAAACAGTTCTTGATCAGACAGTAGTAAAAGAATAAGGGAAGAGCACTTCTGGGGCCAGAGATTTTGCTCAGTGGTTCTGGTGTCTGCCTGGCAAGCCCAAAGTCCTGAGTTCAGTCCCCATTAACCACATACAACAATGCCACGTGTGGTGACTCACGCCTGTAATCCCAGCACAGGGGAGGCAGAGGCAGGAGGATTGCTGCGAGTTCGAGGCTGAGCTCAGAGCCAGCCTGAACTACAAAGCAAGACCCTGTTTAAAAAAAAAAAATTGCAGGGCCGGGGAGTTAGCTCAGTGGTTCTGGCACCTGTCTTGTAAGCGCAAGGACCTGGGTTCAATTCCCTGGTAACCACATACAATACTGGGTGTGGAGACTCACGCCCAGCAGCAACCAGTACCACATACCACAGTGCCGGGCGTGGTAGCTCACGCCTGTAATCCCGGCACTCGGGAGGCAGAGGCAGGAGGATTTCTGTGATATGAGTTTGAGGCTGAGCTTGGGGCCAGGCTGAACCACAAAGTGAGACCCTGTCTCAAAAAACCTAAAAAAAAAAAAAAAAAAATTGCAAAAAGACAAGCCCCAAACAGGAAAAAGGAACTGCCCTTTGTAGATCAGAATTGTTAACCTGAACATATAAATGATCTTGAGAATCACTAAGAAAATTATAAGAACCGAGGAATTAGCCCTGAGCTAAGTGCGCAGATGCCCCCACCAGCTTGGGATGAGTCCTCTCCACGCTGTTAGGTTGCCTGCTTCAGTAGTCTTCCTGCTTCGGTTTCCCAGGCACTGCCCCTGCTGGACATCAAAGCCGCTTTCCAGACCAGCGGAGGCATGGGATTGATCTCACTTGGTGCCTTCTCTTGCAGAATGTCCCGTTTCCAGCATGGCGAATACAAGGTGCTCTACAACTCGAGGCTGTTGTTCCAGCGCAGGCTCTACGCAGACCTGGACACCATCCTGTACCACGTGCACCTCCCCACGCCCGTGGCGCAGATCATGAGGCAGCAGGGGCTCTACGTGCGCAACGCTGTGCCACGCCCAGTCTTCCAGGCGCTGGCCAGGTGAGCCCGGGTTGGGGACGGCCTGCGGAGCACCTTGCTCCTCATCCTCTAGGCCTCCTTGATTGTTCAATAAAGATCAGCCAGTCGAGGTGTAGTGGAGCATGCCTGTAATCCCCACCTTGGGGGATATTCCTGAGGGGTTGAGGCCAGCCTAGACTACTTTGTCTCACAAAACAAGCAACAACAACAACAAGCCCAAAAAGACTCAAGTACAATGGGAGCATGCCTCTAATTCCAGCATTCCAGGAGGCTGAGGCAGGAGGATCAAAAGTTTGACCCTAACCTGGGTAATTTAGCAATTTAGTGAGACCTTGTCTCAGAAAAAGAGCTAGAAATGTAGCTTAGCACAAAGGCCCTGGATACAATCCCCAGTTTTAATAGTGGTGGTGGCAACGATCACAGTGGTAGCAGTAGTATTAATAATGGAGAAGGAGGTGGCAGGAGGAGAAAAATGGAGAAAAAATTTGTGCTGCTGAGAGTTGTCCTTAAACCGCGCCCCCCACACAAACATACCACTATCCTTCTCAGCAGCTGGTATGAGTTCCCAGGCCAGGAGTCACAGGATCAGTCCTAAATGTTTAAGGGTCCTGAGCCTAGAGGTCAAAAGGGACTTTATGCTAAGCCCCTGCAGTGGGAAGTTGCTGACCAGGGTCAGGGAGAGAGAAGAAAGCTGTTTATTTATGCAAGTGGGAGCTGCCTCACTGTGGCTTTTTCCTGCCTGGAAGGTGAGGAAGAGGAATGGAAGTCCGAAGGGAAGCAGGGGCCACCCCCAGGCACCCGCCTCACCCCAGACTGCAGGAGTGGCCGGCACAGCATGTGTGCTGGTCAGTGTCCACGTGGACCTGAGCTGCCGTGGTAGGCCTGGGAGAAGTTCTAAGTGGGGAGGTGTTTTTAGTGGTTTTGGTTTACTTAGGTGTTTTATTTTTTTGAGACAGTGTCACTTTGTAGTTCAGGCTGGCCCTGAGCTCAGCCTTGAACTCACAGCAGTGCTCCTTCCTCTGCCTCCCAAGTGCTGGGATTACAGGCATGAGCCACCACGCCCAGCACTGTGATACATGGCACCAATTGCTGGTGGGTGTGAGTCTCCACACCTGGCATTGTTGTATGTGGTTACCCAGGATGGAATTTTGGACTTCATGCTTGCAAGGCAGGCATGGGAACCATTAAGCTAAATCCCTGGCCCTTATTTAAGTTTTTCGTGTGGTACTGGGAATTCAACCCAGGACCATTGCCCCGAGCTGCATCCCTAGCCTTTTGTGGTTTTTCTTTTGAGACAGTGTCTTGCTTAAGTTTCCTAGGCTGGCCTCAAACTTGCCATCTTCCTGCCTCAGCCTCCCAAAGTGTTGGGATTACAGACTGCCCCATCACACCGGGAACCAAGAGGGCCTTTGGAGGGTGGGAGAGGCAGGGCGACCACTCAGTCCTTAAACTGTGCTCAGAAGGAGGCTGTATGCACACCGCCCTCCTGGGCAGGTTTCTGAGTCCTCCCCTCACGCCAGCCTGTTAGGCCTGCTCCAGAGTAGGGTGAGGGCTCATGAAGGACAAGACCAGCCACAGAACAGTAAGTACTCAGCACAGATGTGGGTGGCCCTTAACATGTGGGGGCACAGGAGGATGGTCTGGCATGTGCTATGGTCCTGGCTGAGCTGACTGGAGTCTGCTGTCCCCCCACTTCGAGTTCCCATTACTGCATGTAGACAGGGACAGCTATCCCTGTGTCCCCAAGCAGGTGAGGCTGAGGGATGGCTGCTCACTCTAGGATCCACAGCATCTGCCACAGCAGCACCCGGCTCCAGGAGGTGATCGTGAGAGACCTGCTGCCGTCCTCAGCCATGGTCAGAGACCTGAACCAGCAGTTCGGCATACCCATCTCACAACGGGACCTCAGGAATGAAAAGCTGCTGGCCTTGCCACCACAGCCCGCCCCCAACCTGGAAGCCTTCCGCAGCCCGGCCTCCACCTTGGCCTCCAGGGTCCTCGCCCACCAGGAGAAGTACCTACAGTGGCGGGCCGCCATGCTGGAGAGGAGCCAGCACCAGAGGAACGCCCTGGTCCAGGTGCGTGTCCCCTCCCTCCTGCCTCCGACCTGCAGGCAAGAACAATGACACTTGGGCATGTGACACTCACCACAGTCCTGGAGTTCCTCTCAAAGAACTGTCACATGCATATGTGTGTGCGCACACGCATCTGTGTAGGTACATGGATGACCCCTGTCTGAGCTGCTAAGTGCACACGTCCAAAGTTGAGCGACACAGGACAGAAATTAGCTCCTCCCTCACCTGCCACTTCCACTGTCTGCCTCTAGTGTCCAGTTTCTTGTTTTTGCCTTTCCTCCTTGCAGTTTTCCTCCTACCTCCTTAAAGGGTATAAATGAATTCGTAGCAGTGCAGCCTACTGGGTTGACATTCAGCCAGACATGGTGCTGCATGCCTGTAAATCCCAGCTACTTGGGAGGCTGATGCAGGAAGATTGCAAGTTCCAGCCCAGTTAGTGGGGCCCTATCTCAAAATACAAAGAAAGAAAAAGGCTGGGGATGCAGCTCAGTGCAAAGGTGCACAGGTCAGTTCCCACTAACATGCGCGCACACGTGCGCACATGTGTGCACATGCACACTTGTAAGCATTTCATATGTACATTCTTTATGAAGACAAAAGAAGCTAGTTTTTTCCTTTACTGTCTAGGTTTTTAGTTTTTTTCAGAACTCATTCTTGCATTTATTAATTTTGCCTTTTCAGATTTTCTGGCTCATTTATTTCAGCTTTTTATTTTTATATTTTAAACTTAACACTTTTTAGTTTCTCTTACTCTTCTCTCTAGTTTAATAACACATGCACTTAAGACTATGACCTTTTCTCTGTACATACTGTTGGTCATATTCTACAGTGTTGTATGTCCTTATTACTGTTCAGCTTAAATTAATGCTAAATTATGAAACAGGATCTAAGGACACATACCCATGAAGTCGCGCAGTAGTCCTTCCCCGTCTCGCCTTCTCTGTGCACACACACGTGACAGGGACAAGGACAGGAATATCTCACCCTTGTCAGTGCTGTTAAAATAGGAAGGCCTGGAGATTTTATAGTAATACAGATGTACAGAATGTATCATTCCATATTTTTAAAAGTTGTTTCTCTTAGTTATTGCTACTGTAAAATGGCTTGATCTTTCCTACTCATACCAGACATCTCCTTGTGCTTCTCGTTGAAATTTTATAATGATGAGTGATGTTGGGTATCTTTTAATGTGTTTATTAGCAATTTAGACATCTTTGGAGTAATATGTCTCTTTAATCCATTCTAAGGCAGGTTACTGGTCTTATTGCTAAATTACATAGGTTCTGGATACAAGTTCTTAATGAGAATAAATGATTCACAAATATTTCTCTAACTGATGCTGAAAGAAAATGTTTGAAGTGAAACATTTCTTATTATGAATTCTCAGTTTTAGGGAGTACCGAGCTACATTCCCGCCTCACCCCCTTTTTTTTACAAAAAGGGGTTTGAACCCAGGACCTTTGCAGAGTTATATCCCTGGCCCTTTAAAAAATATCTGAGACCAGATCTCACTAAATCACCCAGGCTGGACTTGAACTTGTGATCCTCCTGCATCAGACTCCCACTGTTTTGTTTTTTTTTTTTGTAACAACTATTCTAACTGGTGTGAAATATCTCTCACTGTAGCTCTGATCATGTTTCCCTGGTATGTGTATGTGAGTTTGTTGCCCATGTGGATTTTGTATTTTGTGAAATATCTCTTCTGATGCTTTGCTTGTTTTAAAATTGAGTTTCTTGAGGTTTTCGATTTTTAGAACCTTCTTAGGAGCGAACACTCGTCAGTGTGGGGAGCCTCTGGTCAGTCTCCAGTTGCTTTCGACAGCTTGGCCAGTGTTTTGAGATTTCCTGAGTTTTGCGGCCACCTTCCTGCCTGGCTACAAGTTTTAGTCATTGCTGTTTGCTCTAATTTCTTGGGCTCAGGTCTAACACTCCTTTTTGTTTCATTCAGAAAGGGCTAGTGTGTAGTAAACTCGGGGTGCCTGGGGTCAGGACGTTGGTCACACCCTTCCACTTGCACAGCAGTTGGGCTGTCCTGGATTCCAGATTCAAATCCCATCCACTCTGCTTTGCCCCGACTTCAATTACTTTCTGGAACGAAGGCCACAAAGAAGTCTAATTTTTCTATTTTAGCTAAAAATTTAGAATTCTAGAATATTTTAGAACTGTCTCCTAAGACATCTCTAGGTGTCCAAGTAGCTTTTTTTTCCCTAAGGGAATCCTTTATTTCCTCTTTTGGAATGAGTCTGTTACATAGACAGTGGAACCGTTCGACTTCTTTTCTTCACATTTACATGGACAGTTTGGCTAGGTTCAAAGTCTTTGACATTAACAGTATCACCAGTGTGTGGGCTGACGTCAGTCTGATACGTCTTCCTTTGTAGCCTGGTGTTTTTCTCTACTTAGCGATCCCTGCTGCTTGCTGTTCTCTTACAATAGTGTCCCCAGGCTTTGGATTTCCACGACCTATTCAATGCTCATTATTCAAATTTTCCAGTTCTCATTTCCCCCCTCCCCTGGGGGCTTGTGTGTCCTCTGGATGTTGCTGGCTCCGTCTCTGACCTCTATACCCAGGTTTTCTAATTATCTTTTTGATCTAATGCTGCTTTCTGAAGTATATTAGAAGCTGGTTATTTTCAGTTCATTAGTCCATTCTGTATTGTATTTCATTCGTTTATTTGCACTGGGATTTGTTTTTCCAGTACTGGGGACTGAGTCAGAGCCTTCTGCGTGGGAGGAAAAGTCTACCCTGAGGTACACTACCAGCATTTTTTAACTTTTTAAAAACAGGGCCTCTTTGAATTGACCCAGTTGGCCTCTAACTTGTAACCCTCTTGCCCAGATTTCCCAAGTAGCAGGGATTGCAGGTGTGCCTGTCTCATTTGCATTCTTTGAATACTCAAGTACCCAGTACTTTTCTTTAGCTTCGTGTCTCTGTCTTTTCTTAGTTAAGCACGATCACATTATCTTAAATTCTTAGCATATCTCATCCAGTGGCATCAGAGGCTCACTTCACGGTCTGCCAGTTACACTGTGTCCTTTTGAGCCATCCAGTTATCCTGTTACTCTGGGTACAAACCCGGTTCCTCTGGCAGGATCAGCCTGGGGCAGAGCTCCTCGGGCACCCAGCAGGATAACTGCTGGCTGTTGCTTCCTTTCCCTCCACCAAGCAACTGTGTTGGTCAGAAGCACAATTCTAAACAGTAAGAAAGAAATAGCAAGGATGCACACGTGCCTAGGCTGTACCCATGAGCTCTGTCCTGTCTAGTGACCTCGAACTTCCTTTGCCTTTTTCCCTGCTGCTCCAGGCCATGGGCCCCTCTGGTGGAGGTTTCTTTGGACAAGAGACTCACAGCCTTCCCATGAATGTTTGAGTCCAGTCTCTTAGGCTAAGGTCACCATACTTTTTGCTGGGCCTTTGTACTGAGCTCTATATCCCAAACTGCTTTTTAAAAATTATCTTTTAAGGCAGAGTCTCACTGAGTCACAAAATTGCCAAGGTGGGCCTGAACTTATGATCCCCCTGCCTCCGCCTCTCAGAATAAGGTTACCAGCTTGGAAAAAAAAAATGTGTTTGAAAGCAAAAGATGGTTATTTTACTGAAGGTGGACAAGCAAGTGAAGGGCAAGCACAGTAGTCACTCAAAGTGACAACTCTTCTCCGTTCTCCCTCTTGTGCATCTCAGCCTGTTTTTTGTTACTGTTTTCTCCCAGGCTGGGGTTAGCACTGAGGGCCTGGCATGCCTGGCACATGCCTGCCACCGTGTCCTCTCCCTGTAGCCTCCCGTTTTTAATCTTTGATCTGCTCAGCCAATCCCATCTCTGCTATTTTCATCCACTAGGGTATTCCTCAGCCCGCAGGCTACCTACTTTCAGGATCCTCTTAGCCAAGGGAATGGTTCCTGTTTCCGTACTAGACCTGTTCAGAGAAAAAAGGCCACAGTGTGTGCATGCTCAACGCCAAGTCAAGTGCAGTCAAGCCAAGTGCAGCAGCATACCACCCCCCCCCACACACACAACCCCACACACACCCCTGTAATTCCAGCTACTTGGGAGGCTGAGGCAGGAGTGTTAAATTTGAGGCAAGACCCTATCTCAAAGGAAGAAAAGGGGCAGCAGGTGTAGCTGTGGTGCGCCCCCAGGACCACAGTCAGCACGTCGGTTCTTCCTGCTTTAGGCAGCCGATCCCCATCCACCTCCGGTCCCTCATCTGGGGGCTTCAGCACATTGGCAAAGAGCGCGCGCTCCATCCACTGCTAGGTCAGGAGGGAAGGGGCACAAAATTCTGGCTTGTTACTACAGCTGGAGCAGAACAGTAACCGGGTGCTGTGTCGCAAGCTTCTGGTCCTGAGCTCCGTGCTGACTAGCGGCCTTGTCACGGCTCTAGGATGAAGCGGTGTGCCTAGCGTGCAGGCTGTTGCCCTGCACACACGACGGCAGTCGGGGGCAAGGACACCGGCCGTAGGTCACGACCAGTGTGTCTTTCTCCAGAGAAATATCACAGAAGTGTATGAGGACATCAAGAAGCCGGCCAAGTCTGTGGTGAAGGTGCTCAGGATTTCCCCCGCTGCCAAGTTCATCCACAACTACAGCATCCAGACCCTGAACTCCTCAGAGCTCGCCAAGAAGGAGCTGTACCGAGAGATGGCCAAGGTGCGTGACAGGTTAACAGCAACTGGCCAGTCAGAGGGACTCCAAGGGTGGGGGTGGGCGCCAGCCAGCGAGAGGAACGGGGTGAGGGGTGAGGGGTGGGCCGGTGGCAGGAGACCTGTTCCACACTCAATGGTGAGGCAGAGACACCCTGGACGACCCTCGGAACCACACAGCCGGAAATAGCAGGCGCCTTCCTCGTGGGTGCCTCGTTTCTGCCCTAGAGAAATCACCCTCAGGGAAAAGCCTGGTTAATTTTCAGCTCCTCTGAGGGGAAACTGCTTCATCTGTCCAGGGGAACAATAACGTGCCCATCAAGGGACAGTCGGGTAGCTAATTCCATCTGAATGCACCATGTAGGTCGCCAGGAACTGGCACTGTGCCCAACTCGGACCCCCTTCGCATTCTGGCGGCCACTTAGCCTGATCTCAGACCACTCCCCGCAGTTCTCGCCACCACTGTGCTGTCTGCCCTTCGTTTCTAGGAGCCGAGCAAGAGATTCACATACTCACAGAATTACTACTCAGCCATGGTGGAGCCCCACGACTCTGAGGAAGTGGAGAAGGTGGCGCAGAGAAAATCCCGCCAGGCCTGGCTCACAGCCAGTGGGTTCCAAGTGACAGGTCTTCAGAAGAGCACCGAATGCCACTACCAAGATTTCCGACTGATACCCGTGGAAGAACGCAAGGAGGTGGGTGGGGAGGGCGGGGCTGGGGGAGCCCACGGCGCCCTTTCCCTCCTGACCATCTGCTGTCGCCCTAGGAGTGGAAGGAGCGTGAGCTCTTTGCTAATGTACTCAAGCCCACGCTAGACCGAGACAGGTGGAGCTGGGACAAGCGCCACCTGGACTTTGAGCTGTACAAGAAGCCCCCACCTGTCCTGGAGCTGCCCCCTTCAGTGGCACTGAAGCCCCTGACAAGTACGGCGAGACCTGTCCGAGCCTCTGGCCCACCCCGTGTCTTCTGCGCCCACCACTGAGAGTAAGTCCAGCGTGTGTCCCGTGTGTTCTGCTAGCTGTGTAGTTCTGTCCTTTCCCTGCTTTGGGCCTGGCCCCTTGGCTACAAAATGGCATGGGAAGCAGGGCTCAGGTGCCCACGCTTGCCACTACCCTCCAGACCCTGGTGCTGGCCTGAAGAGGTGGGAGGCGTGCGGTGGTGCACCAAGCCTGCGTTCTCTTCACTTCCGTTTATGCAGACGGCAAGGTCATTCTGAGGGTGATGCAGAACTAAGGCAGAAACTGTTCAGGAACACTCTACCTAGTGCTAAGGTTTGCCAGGAAGACCTTCCCAGAAATCTAGCTCATGTAAATAAGAGGGGTGGTTCTGTCCAATTCCTGAGGACAAGGGATCAGCTCCACGACACAGAAGGTCCTGTAAGTTCACTGGGATGTCAGCATCTCCATCGCCTGAGCTTCACTCCTTCCCTCTCAGTGGGGCCTGGGCCTGACAGCCTGGGAGAGTGGACAAGGGCCTGGCACTTCCCAGGCTCAGGTACAGGGACCCCCTTCTCAGCCCAGGTCCCGAGACCTTCCCAACCTCCCCCCACCGAGCTGGTGGTGAGGCTTTTAAAACCCAACTAGGCGAGAGGGGGACCTGCGAACCTAACAGGGCCCCAGGTGGCCCTCCAGGGCAGGGCAGGCACTGACCGCTGCCCGCTTCTCAAGCTTTTTTCATGCCGAGGAGGTCGGGGCAGCCTCCTGTCCGGCACCATCCCTCAATTTCATACTAACTGCCTATTTGCTGACACAGCAAGGACTCTGGGTTTCACGGCAAAGTTACTTCCCCACTCACAGTATTTGTAAATCTTTGCCTATTAGAGAGCCGGGTCTCCTTCCCGTGTCTGGGTAACTCCCACGCCCAGGGACCAAACAGAAGCTTTAGGAAATCAGAAGTCCTGTGAGTGCTGCCTAAAGAGACCTTGTCATCTTCTCAAGAGTTAGGCCAGCCCTCACAATCCAACAGTAAGCCCTCGGTGGGAATCAGCAGACCCTGTACCCTCCTAGCAGTGCGGTTCCCTTTCACTTGAGACCGGTCAAAGGCTAGGTGGGGCCCTGTAGTTACCTGAAGGGTTCAGCTGCTCCTCCCCCAGGTTGGGGACAGACCAGAAGGCACAGTGGCTCTCAGGGTGGTGTTGCTAACTACTAACACGCAGTTCTCGGAAATCAGGTGACTAGAACAGCAGGGCTACAAAGGGATGTATATATTTTCTTTTTTGTTAAGTGACTCCTGACACATATTTGCAGTGTGCTTTGCTCCTAGTACCCACACATGGCCTGGCCGCAGCCTCCAAACTTTAACCTGTGGTGCAGTAGAAACGGCTGCACTGCCTCAGACCGGGCTTGCACCACCGTTGTGGCACCTTCTCAAATGTCCCACAGCTGTGATTCGACTCTGCACTCTCTGCGCTGCCAGTGCCTACTGGTGACAGCAGCTCCACTGAGATGCCTTGGTTCTGAGTGGTGGTGGCCCCGGGGTGGAAGGAGCACTGTCCCTGCCTCAGGACATCCTTTCCAAGGGGTGGGCACAGATGTAGGCTCGCCTCTCCAGGATCTGCTGGGCTATTTTCTTGGTCTGCTTATCCAGGTTTTCCGGAGCATCTGGGAGGGAAGACAAGAGTAGGTGATACACAAAGGCCTGCGCCTGAGTGTCAGATGAGGGGCGAAAAACCTCACACCCCTGGTTCTGACTCCTGCCAAAGTCCTAGGAGAAAAAGGCCCCCACGAGTGGTGGTGATCCTGTGGCCTGTGTGCTGCAGCAAGCACTTTAACACTGAAAATTGGAACGATTTGCCATCGCTGAGGGAGAGGCCTCCTTGTCCTACTCTGAACCCAGAGCTCAGGGTTAGCACAGATGTGCCCCACAGACAGTCCTGCAGCCAGAATGCCTGGCCCAGAGCCCGGGACGCAGTCTCCCCATGGGGGCCACCGTGAGCCTCTTGAATCTTGTTGTGTGTCAAGGCTGGGCGCTGCAGGGGACACTGATCATAGGGTCAGACCCTGAGCTAAACATGTTCCATAGAGGTGGCTATGGGAGAGGCAGCAGGGCCCATCGCCCCCACAGAGATGTCCAAGTTCACGGTGGTTGGCTAGAAAGGGGGGTCCAGTGCTGGCTCCTGCCGTGGGTATGATGGCTGCCCTCTTTCCTGGATGGGCAGCAGCTCTGGGAGCACACAGCTGTCCTGCCAGAGCCTGGCCCACTGTCCCCTCCCACAAGGCCCCCACTTACTCTTCTCCAGCTGAGCCAGGATGAAGACATTCTGAAAGTAGGCTTCCACACAGAACATGTTGGCCAACAGAATCTGCCGCAACCAAGGTTAGACAGGGCGGATATATCAGTCTGGAGTCCTCCAGGAGCCCAGCCTGTGGCTTGCCCAACTAGGTAGTGCTGAGTAACTTGCTCTTGGGGACAGAGCCTCTCAGTCTGCTGCTCTGTGTCACCATCACAGGGTCTAAGGACCGCTGTTGATCCCTCCTGGAGGGAGACACCACTCGAATCCCCTCTTCTCCAGCCACAGACTTCATTAAAGAGCAGCAAGACAGAGGCCCGGCTCGGAACTCAGTGGTGGGTTCCAGTTCTAGTCCTGACCCAAACTCACTTCGTCCCAAAGAGCAAGTCACTCCGTGTCACTGTGGTCATTTCCCGAGTGGGGCTGGGCAGGCTCACCTCGTGGTCGTGCTCCCGGAGCCCAGTACGGATGGAGCGGCTGGCCCGAGACAGCACGGCCGTCATGCCGTACATATTGATGAGGATGTTGGCCACCCGCTTCAGTATCAGCTGCTCGTCCGCGATGTTCTGGGGACATACAGTGGAGACCTGCAGCCTGGCTGACAGCTCCTGCCACGAGCCCCACCTCTGAGTTCTCAGTGCATGTCCCTGGGGACAGAGGGCAGTGACACCTCCCCTCCACGTTAGGGGAGGCCTCCTGCTCTGGGCCAGGGTCAAGGTCAGGTGAGGTCCTAGAAGCAGGGATGACACACCTGTGAGTTAGTATGTTCATGAGCCCCACCCCAGCGTCCAGGCATCTTCTCAAATGTCCCACAGCCAAGGCCCTGGGGCACGAGGAAGCTACCAGTGCCTACTGGTGACAGCAGCTCCGCTGAGATGCCTGGGTTCTGAGTGGTGTGTGGTGTTGGCTGTGGTTCAGGGGTGGGAGCAGCGCTGTCCCTCCCTCAGGACATCCTTTCCAAGGGCTAGGCATGGGGTCCCACTTTTCCAGGGTCTGGTGCATGCCAGGCTCGTGCGAGGGCTGCAGAGCCCTTACCTTTCCAAAGCGGCGCAGCATTGACTCAACTGTCCGCCCAAAGTAAAAGACGCTCTGCTCAAGCTTGACGGCACTGTCCTACGTGGGCAGAAGACAACACTATCCTCAGCTGCGCTACATGTACGGATGTGGTAAAGTGGCCCGAGGGCACAGCACCATGTAGGTACCTCCTCTACTCCCCTGGCAGAGCCCCCCAAAATGGAGAGATCTACTCACCTCCAGACTAGGGTGCACCACTCCAAGATTGCCTGTCAACCCCATGTCGACGGTCTGGCCTAAAGAGTCCCGAAGCTTCTGGCCGATGGTCTTCATGACTGCTTTCACATTGCCCCGTTTAAGCTCACTGCAGAAAGTCCATGGTGCTATGGCTCTAGGCCCCACCGTTGGCTCCCACTGCTCCTGGAGTCCCTGGTGCTCCACAGCCCTGCCTGGCCGGGCATGTGGGGCTCGGGGGTGCAGGGTGCCTCTCCTGGCCTGTCATAAGCAGCAGCTCTCCTCAGGGGGCACACGCATGCGGCCAGCTTCCCCCAAGGCCCCTTCCTGACTAAGGAGGCTGGAAAGTGCTATTGCCAAGCTGTACTCGGGCTCGGGCAGGGATCGGATGGGTCTGCCCTTCGACAAGGGCAAGGGGAGAATCACCTCAGGCTGAACAGCTGCCTGAAGGACAGCCCTCCTTCCCCAGCCTCTGAAATAGCAAGCATGGTGTGGGAGGCAGTGGCTGGCAGGGGAGAGGGAGTTCATGTGGGGTGGCAAGGCAGTGAAGGCCAAGCTCGAGTCCCTCCCGCCTGTCCCAGGGTGGGCAGGCAGGAGACCCAAGCAGCAGACCAGGGAACGGCACCTACTTCATTCTTGTAGTCAGGACGCGTCCAGCATGCTGCAGGCCAGTCAGAGCGATGAACAGCCTGAGAATCTCGTTGGTTCCCTGTGGCCAGCAGTGTGGAAGTCACCAGCTGCTCCACTGGGCATCCCCAGCAGTGCTGTGCATGCTGGGAAGGTGAATCCGTTCTCTCACAGCCACTTCAGCACAGAGAGCAAGGCATGCCCCCCACCGCCAGCCCAGCCAACTCCGTAAAAGGAAAAACCAGTTTTCTTTGGGGGGTGAGGGGGCTGGACAGTAAGGCACCCCCTCAAGGGGGAGTAAGGAGGAGAGCCCCTTGTACAACCGCCCCCCGGCTGAGGCTCCCCATGCAGCAGCATCCACTCCCACCCTAAGTTCTGTACCCACAGAGCTACGGGCTCGAGCGTTCCCAGAACCAAAGCTGAGCACCTCCCAGTGGCTAGAAGCCCTGCTCTCCCCCAGGTACCTCTCTTCTTAGCCTTAGGCTGGCTCAGTTGTCAGAGGGACACAGTCCAGGAAGCACCTCAAGCCCCAGTCTAAGGGGCTCAAACCCTGTAAGTCTCATCCTCCCCCGGTACAGTCCAGCCACCTTCTAGTCTACGTTCCCTGCTGAGGAAATAAGCTCGAAGAATTTCCCTGAACACAAATACAACCCAATCATTTCTTCTCCAAAACTTTCTATGGTTTCTGAAGTTATTTGTCAGCCCCAGTCCCCCACAGTCCAGCTATCCCTCTGAGTCTCCCTGTCCCTACTCCAGCCACGCAGTGCTGTTCCCTGCTGTCAGGTCGTGCCTGGGCTGGCACCTTCCACTTCCCTCTCTACCCACACCACAGCGTCCTCCTTGGGCAGCTGTGCTGTCCCAAAGGCATGTCTGAGCCCCAGCTGCCACCACTTGGCCTTTCCAGCTGCAATGCCACCCTCTGCAGTGTGGGCTGCCATAAAGAGCCCTGCTGGGCCCACCATGGCACCACCAGGTCCAGGAAGATGGAGGCATGGTGGGGACATCCATGGGAAATCTGCAGCCAACCACTCACCTCGAAGATGAGCAGGATGCGGGCATCGCGCAGCATGCGCTCATAGGGGTAGTCCGTCATGTAGCCCGAGCCCCCGAGGATCTGCAGCGCCTCACTCACACACTGCCAGGCACCCTCAGAGCTGAATACCTGCCAAGATGCATGGAGAAGTGAGTGCAAGGGGCCCGGTGCTAGGGCCCGATCCCTTCTGAGGACCACCTCGCCTCAGAGACATAGCTGCAGGCAAGGCCTCTGCCTTCCTGATGACACTGACCTTTCCCAAGGCTGCATTCCTTACCCCTGTGATTTTAAAACCCACCCAGAATTTGGCCTTCTCCAAGGAGTGGTTTCACTCCTACCTGGCTCAGGCCTGTGACTCCCAGCTCTGCGTGACATGCCTCTCCCTGTCCTCTCTGAGTGTCTCGTCAGATTAGCTCCAGGCCGGTGATGGTGGACCTTTTAGAGCTTTGAATGATACCGACCACCTGCGGTAGCACTTGCCCCTCATGTTCGCTACCACTGCTCTCAGCTTAGCAGCTGAAGAGGTCAGGACACCGCCAACAGTCAGTGTGTGTGACACTGCTGCAGGGACCGGAGGCACCCAGCACACAGGCTACGCCTAAAGACTCACTTTCCACCCTATCTGCCTGCCCGTCCAGCCATCCCAGAATCCTCACTTCTCCAAGGTGACAGACCCCTCAAGAGCTCACTTCCAGGGGGACCCAACACATCCAGGGAGCGAAAAGAGGGCTGCCACCTTTTTTGGTGTAGCTAAGATAAATGACACCCCTAAACAAAAGCAGGAGGAAGCTGGTTTTTACCTCATCCAACACTGTGTGAAAGGCACTGTGATCGCAGAAGAAATTGTGAGGACCCTTTCCTGGGACAGACCGCCTGCTAAGTATGCTGATGGCAAGTTGTGCACTCACTTCTCCTGTGCCTTTGTCACACCCCAGGGGACACACTGAGCTGTGCTACAAACTGACACCCACTGGGCACTGTCCTTCGCCACTTCTCCCACTGCATGCTAGGGCCCGGCCTGCACCTGCCTTTTCGTGCGGAACTGCACATTCTGGACCAGGATGAGCTGATCTATAAACTAAGAAGATAAGGAAAGGGTTGCAAAGGCCATGGCAGGGATCCATCTCCCCCCACCCCGGCTGCACTGGGGCTACCTTCACCATGGCTGCCTCAACAGAGCAGTCCGGCACCCCTGGCTGGTCCAGCATCCCCGCGGTGAGGTAGGCCATGCTCTCCATCACGTAAGCCTTCTGAGCCATGAGAGCAAACTTCTCCTGGAGTGTGCAGAAAAAATACAACCACGGGCTGAGACTCAAGTCTGACAACCACAATAGAAGCTCTTAAATCGGCAGCCTCCCTGCCCAAGAAAACCAAGCCCAGCCTTCCAAAGGGACCTGTCAACCAAGTCCCTTGTGGTCCTAAGTCACCGCACCAGACCCAACAAGACAGAACACAGCAAGCACATGTCTCACATCCACGTGGTGAGATCACTGGTACCTGGATTAATCCGAATTCACTCAGCTTCCGGTTGAACTGCTTTCTTGTGCAGGCATACTCAGCAGTCATTTCTGGGGGAGAACGGAGTTGTGAGAAAGATCTGGAAGCTTCCTGACTATCCAAATGTGATTTCTAACGCCCTGGGGTACCATGACCCCTGGAGGCCATTGCAGGGCTGCAATCAGATTCCCCAAAGACAGTCAGCAGGCAGCCACACACAGCAGCATGTGGGGTTCTGGGTCACACATGGCCCCGAGGCCTGGCCCACTCCCCTCTCAACACTGTCGACCTGAGTGGCTGTGAGGATGTCATCGGAGGGAAGGCAGAGGCACCTGTTTTCAGAACATAGTCCGAGGGTGGAGCTCTGAGCACACCTGAGTATCACACCGGCCTCCACCCAGGTCCTCGCAACCCCAGGCTGCCCAAGGACCATGCTCAGGTGCTTCTCAGTGTGGCTCAGTCACCCAGGATGGGTCCCACACCCACATATTTCTGGGCTGTGATCTTATTAGAGGTTCTGCCCCTTGGGCTGCCCAAGAGAACCCAAGAAGGTCTTGTCCAAACAGAAACAAGGGTCTTGTGAGCTGCACAGCAGAGGAGCGCCGAGCCCAGCAGCACTGGCTTAGGCCCAGGTGTGGGGCTGCAGGAAACCCCCTGCCTGCTGTTTCCTCATCTATCAAATGAGGGAAGGAGACCAACCAGAGCCTCGTGTGCCCACCTTGCGCTGAGCTGAGAGGCATAAAGGGTGCTCTCCCCAGAACTTCCCTTCCCGAGGTCACAGCCACATAGCAAGAGCGGTTATTATGCTGTTTTATGTTCAGACAAAGGAGAATCTTGGTTCCACCCAGAAAAAACAAAGAAAGGTCCAGCAGCCAAGGGCCCTGCTTCAAGCCTCACCTCACACGTCACTCATGGTACAGATTCCCCCAAGATCTACAGAGGACCTCGAGGGCCAAGCTTACCAAGCTCT
Source organism: Petromus typicus (assembly GCA_004026965.1). Taxonomy (NCBI): domain Eukaryota; kingdom Metazoa; phylum Chordata; class Mammalia; order Rodentia; family Petromuridae; genus Petromus; species Petromus typicus. Next base: position 45,528 of record PVIR01002237.1, read on the forward strand.
GCCTCAGCCAGAAGGCTCAGTGTGCTCCTTCTCTGTGTGGGTTAGACTCCAGTTTTGAGATACAAAGACCAACCCTTGAACCCTGGAGGTAACAAAGCTCAGGTGCTAAACCTGAGCCAGTCTTCTGCAGGCGGCCTGGCTCCACACCACCCTACACTGAGGAAGCAGCAGGGCCTCCTGTCTGCAGTGAGGGCAACATGGCAATGCGAAGGCCTCTTGGCCCTGACTTACCTACCAATCAATTTCTTGATCATTCCAGCCACTACGGTGCCCATGCTGAACCGCCCACTGTTGAGGATGTTCATGGCCAACTGTGGGGAGAGTAGGAAAAGCCCAGAGGCACTGAAGGAGGCACAAGAAATAGATCCCACCATGCTTGTCTATTTCCCTAGAAAGGTATCTTGAAAACAAAGACAGGTGATCATCCAGACCGCCTTCCATTCCACCCAGCACCTCGAATCAAGTACCACTCCATCTCCACCCACACCCTCAGCCTATGCCATAGGGCACTGCTGTTCCAAAAGCCAGTGGGCTTGTGCTTAGAGGAGGGGAGCAGAAACTCAGACCAGCTGGAGATGCACTACAACCTGCACCAACCTTCCCTGCAATGCCACAGGGTCAGAAGGTACAATTTGCAGGGTGGTGACGTGACACTCCCAAGGTCCCATAGCAGCACCTCCCTGACATCCAGCCTTGGGCAAGCACAACCTGGTGAGTCAGCAGAGGCCTCCGGCCATGTCTCTGCCCTCTGCCCACTCTCTCTGGCGGAGGGGCAGGAACACGCCTGCTGCACTCATGGCACCATCCTGCCCACATCCAGGAGGCCACTCTGACTATCACAGAGGGCTTTGCTGCAAATCACCGGTGACACTGCGACCCACAGAATTTTTACCCAACCCTTTACTGCTTGGTGATCCCTGGATTCACCAGAGCATCTGACAGGAGTCACTGGTGTGTTCAAACTCGCAGAGGATTTAGACAAGTGTACAAAAATATGCACAAGCACCCTGACCCTGCGACATGATTCTGAATAGGTACAAAGTCAAGGCAATATCGTATTATAACACGGCTACATTAAACAGCACAGGATACGAGGACGCACTGTGCAGCATCAACGCCATGTGTGCTGTGTTATTTGAAATGATCTAAAAAGCACCCAATGTGTGAGGAGCAGTGGCGCTCTTGGGAGGGCTCTGCGTGGCCCCATTTTGTTTCCTCGCCTTCACCGTCTAATTTGCCGACAACTGGGCTCCGTAAATAAGCCTCTCCCTGTGCGCTGCCCGGGCATTCACTGAACAGCCTCCTCAGCTCAGGGGCGATGACTATGACCCTGGCATCACGGTCACGGCAGGTGGGGCTACTCTGGGTGACACCCAGGGCAGAACGCAGACAAATAGCTTCACTTAAAAGTGGGCAGAGGATGGGAAAATATTTCTTCTTCAAAGATGACATACAAATAGCTAATAAGCACAGTGAAAGATGTTGAGCAGGATTACCTACTGGGGAAATGCAGGTTAAACCCACTCTGAGATACCACGCCGAGCCCACCAGGATGGGTATTAATTCCAGAGGGGATGGTAACAAATGTTGGTGAAGATGTGGGGAAATTTAAACCTTCATGCACTGCTGGTGGGAATGAAAATGGTACAACCACAGCTTGGCAGTTCTTGATAAAGTGAAAACATACACTCACCATATCATCAGCAATTTGACTCCTAGGTACATAACCAAAGGAAGAGAAAATATGCTTTCCACACAAAAACCTGAATGTGAATGTTCAATACTGCATTACTGAGAACAGCCAAAAAGCAGAAACAACCCAAAATAACGTGACGAATGCAAAAATAAAATGCGGTTTGCCCACACACTGGAATATTCCAGCTGTAAAAAAGATATAAGTAGTGATTCATGTTACAGAATATAATGTGGACAAATAAAAATCATCCTGCCCAAGAAGCCTAGCACAAAATGATGTGTGATTCCACTTACGCAAAAATGTTCAGAATCGCAAAACCACTGAAGTACAAAGGCAGTGGTTGCCAAAGGACGGGGATGAGGTGGGGCTGAAGGGTAAGGTTTATCTTTTTGGAGGTGATAGAATTGTCCTGGAAATAGTGGTGACAGTTCACAGCATAATGAATGTAGGCACGTGCATTTTAAAATGCTGAATTTTCTGCTATCTGAATTATTTCTCAATAAAAAAATAATACTAATTCCAGTTAGGGAGAAAGAAACTAGGGCAGGAACTCAAGACCAGGGTGGTGAGTCCCAGGACCTGAGCTTCTCGACAGCCACTGGCCCGTTTCTGCTGCTGCTGCTTCTCCTGCAGGTGGGCACCGAACCCTCACTCAAGGCAAAGGAGATGCTGGTGAGGAACAAAGACCTCCAGTCCTAACCAAAACTCTTCCCCCGCAGGAGTGAGCTGGCTTCCTCGCTGTTGCTGATTTCCTGCCAGAGAAAAACTCCTGCTCAGAGGTCCAACAGGGAAAGGGATGGGACAAAAAGTGAGACTGACATGACCCATGCATGAAACAGCACAGCACTCCCACGGCCTCCGCTGACAACTCACCTTAAAGCCACCTCCGACTTCTCCAAGGACATTTTCAATGGGCACTCTGGTGTTTTCAAAGTGGACTTCACAAGCTGCAGCAGGAAATGTGACATCTTATTTAACAAATACAAGCCACTCTCCACTCGACCCAATTACCCCTTTCCAACCTTACCTTGTGCCACTCTATCCCCTGGAGGACCCCACTTGTCCAGGCCTCAGTGTACCAGGCCCCTGCAGAGCTGCTCCCCGGCAGCCTAGCAGCCTAGCAGCCTGCCTGCCTGTCTCAGCAGCTCCTGTCTGTGGCACAAGCAGCAGCAGCACTCATTGTGGTCAAACCTTTGAGATCTCTCATGCCTCTTCCCTGTAGCTGAGCAAGCCACAGCCCAGAAGAAACGAGACGCTCAAGGCCACAAGGCTCCATGCACTGGGACTCCTGACAGTGCTCAGGGGCCTCTATCGCTCACAGCCTGAGCAGCACGCACCAAATACGGCACGGTTCCCAAAGACACAAGGGCATGTGGAGGTGGCCCAGAGATGCCAAGTGCAGTGTGGTCCCTCTGGGACGGACATCCTGATTAGTAAACTAAGACAGCAAGCTCTGTGAAGATTCCATGGCAGCATTGGAAGGGTCAAGGGCAGGGACCAGGACATGGTCTCCAGGGAACCATGTACTTCTAGGGACAATGCATGGCTGGGAAGTGTGGGCGAGCGAGAGGACAGAGATGGTGGGAGAGGATGGGAGGCCTGGCCCGGTGCCTGCCGAGGGCATGCCATCCTGCCTTTGCGGTTCTGTTCCCTCCTGCAGCCAGCTCCGGCGCTCTGCGGCCTCGATCTGCTCACTCTTGCAATAATAGGAGTCTTCCCTCAGGTATCTTGCAATATAATAATATCTTGCAATAATATCTTGCAATATAATAATATCTTGCAATAATAACCTGTCAGGTTATCATGCTCAGTGCATGGCCAGTAGCACAGCTAGTGTCCACTCAGTAAACGAGGTCACTGCAGAGGCCCATGTGCCTTAGCCAGAGACGCTTGGGTGCCCCTCAATTTGAGCTTACTACAATGCTCACTTAAAATCAAACAAATTTAAATCTCAATTTACTTTGACATTTTGGACAGAGCAGAAAATGGGTGACATCCTCTGATCTCCCTCTCTCAGACTTATACACACACACACACACACACACACACACACACACTTACTGTTGGAACCCCGAATGCCTAACTTGTCTTCAGGCTTTCCATTAGTGACTCCACCGAAGTCTCTTTCAACTATGAACGCTGTGATTTTGTCCTTCACTGAGCCGTCTGAATCGGCCACCTCGGTCCTTGCAAACACAGTGAAAACACTGGCCAGTCCTCCGTTGCTGATCCAGACCTGAGGGAAGACAGTGAGGGGCCTGTGCAGTCGCTTCTGCAGCCCAAGTGCAGCCTAGACCTGAGAATACCTGGCTCTACAGAGGCCATGCTGCACGAACCAAGACCAGGGGGCTCGGCCCAGTCTCCTCAGAAAAACGACGTTCCCAAGACAGGAAGCTGGGCTGGGGGGTGGTGGCAGCTAGTGACATTCTTGAGTCTTGGACATCACCACCAGACAATAGGCTCTCAACAAGAAGGGATCCCGATCAGTTCATAGGGTGTACAGAGGTGCACACATCATGTATGGGATTTGTCGGTTAAAAAAAGGGAGGGAGGGCCGGGGAATTAGCTCAGTGGTTCTGGCACCTGTCTTGCAATAATAACCTGTCAGGTTATCATCTCAGGACTCGGGTTCGATCCCTGATAACCACATACAACGATGCCGGGTGAGGTGACTCACGCCTGTAATCCTAGCGCTCAGGAGGCAGAGGCAGGAGGATTGCTGTGAGTTCGAGGCTTGCCTAGTGAGCTCAGGGCCAGCATGAACTACAAAAGCAAGACTCTGCCTCAAGAAAAATTTTTAAAAAGGAAAAGATAGGTGAAAAAAGAAGGAAAGTGAGGAGGAGGGAAAATGACAAAACAGACTGCTGAACACTGCATGGCCAGGACTTGTTCAATCTTGATTTAAACAGACAAACTATTAAAGGGAAAAAGGTACAAGACAGCCAGGGAAATGCGGAAGCTGACCACAGAATAAGAAACTTATCCACGTTTCCACATAATAATGGTATCACGGCTTCCTATCTTTCAGGTACCCAAGCAGACAGTCACAGAGGCCACCCACCAATGGCAAGGCCAACAGAGGCAACATGGCAGCTGGGTGCCAGTCCACCACAGTGCATCACAGCAGTCTTATCTGTGTCTGGGATTTTTTTGTTTGTTTTTTGAGACAGTACTTCATTATTTGGTTCAGACTAGCCTTGAATTCACTATGTAGCGCAGGATGACCTTAAAATCAAATAAGCCTCTTGCCTCAGCCTCCCGAGTATTGGGATTAGAGGCATGTACCATCACACCTGGCTGTACTGTCTGGGACTTTACAGAAAAAAATTTTAAGTAAACTCCTAAAGTCACTCATGGAGGCACATGCAGAAGCCTGGAGATTCCAAAGCCAGAATGCCCTGCTGCAGTCCCTGCCTAGCCACAAATGTGACACAGGACAAAGGACATCTGCCATGTCACTTAGCCGCTCTGAGATGCACTTTTTTCTGCCAAAAAGTAGTAGCTTCCAGTCAAGACAGGTCAAGAGAGGACTGCAGATCGGCAACCACTGCTCCACGTGGGAAGTGGTCACACAGCAGGGTGGAGGTCACGGCAGACCTGACCGGACAGACAGGCAGAGCTGTACCTTGGAGCCATTGAGGATGTAGTGCTTCTTGTCTTCACTTAGTGTGGCTCTGGTCTGGATGGAGGCGGCGTCGCTCCCACTGCACACACAGAGAGACGGTTAAGGCAGAGTGGTATCGGGAATCAGTGAGGGTGGGGTTGGGGCTAGGAAGAGAAGTGAGTAGCACGTGGCTACAGAAGCTGCTAAGTTATTTACATACGGGGTCAGACAAAGGATATGCTTGACTTTCCAAGGCACAGGACGTCTGTCCCATTTTAACTCTGCGGCTGGATCATGAGCACTACCGGTTGGTTCCCAAGGTGCGGAGCAGGGGCAGACTTGCTATGAAAGCCTAAATCCTCCCCGCCCAGATCATCCTACATACGTGACCTCGGGCTGGTCACACCACCTCGCTGAATCTCAGCTCCCAATCTGGATATGGAGACTCAGCTCCAGCCCATTTCCTCCAAGAGGAGAATCCCTGAATGTCCCAGGGGGTGCAGAAACACAAACATGGGCTCAACAGATGCTGTCAGGTTATTATCTTAACAAACAGAAGATAAAGACAAGAAAACTGGCAAGAAGTTAGGGGCTGGTTTTTCCAAAGATTTCAGAGGGAAGAAGAACAAGTCAGCTCCTCCACACAAACAGCTCTTTTTGTCTCAATGAACCTGGTAACACATCCAGGAGGAACAGACCTGCCTGGCTCTGTGAGGCAGAAGGCGGCAATGTGCTCCCCAGACGCCAGCTTGGGCAGGTATTTGGCCTTCTGCTCTTCAGTCCCGACCAAGATGATCCCCTAAACAAGCACACAGGCTAATTAAGCTTTGGGGTCAGGGCCTCTTCTACTGCCCAGACAGGCAGCCCTACCTCATGATCTACAAGCTGGGGACTCCTCACACTGGCACGATGGTCTGGATAATGGGCAGTGGAGACAGGGGGTGGCAGTACCATATCCAGCACAGGGAAGGTGCCCAGTCCTGTCAGAGCTCTCAGCCACCTTGTCACCAAATGACTTTGGCATGAGCCGATCCCTATGGAATAGAGAACTCATTCAGCTCTCTTAAGACATCTACACTGAACAAAGGTCACTCTGATAAGAACACAGAAGGTGGGGATTTAGTTCAGTGGTTCCACACCTGTCTTGCAAGATCAAGGGCGTGGGTTCAATTCCCCAGTAACTACATACAATACTGGGTGTGGAGACTCACGCCAAGCAGCAATCAGTACCACATGCCACAGTGCCAGGCATGGTGGCTCACGCCTGTAATCTCAGCAGTTGGGAGGCACAGGCAGGAGGCTTGCTGCAATGCGAGTTTGAGGCTGAGCTCAGGGCCAGCCTCAACTACAAAGTGAGACCCTGTCTCAAAAAAAAAAAAAAAACCACAATGGAAAGCCACGTGACATTAGACCTGTGCCAACAGGCTCTGAGCCTCCTGGGTGAGGAAGGCCTGTGTACAGACAGCAGGGAGACAGCTCAGGAAGGGCTCACTTCCATCCTCAACTGAAGGCTTGCACGAGACCTGGGCCTGAAGGATGGGTCACATGTGGAGAAACGAGTACTCAGCACAAAGGGACAGTGCAGGCGGGGCTGTAAGAGCAGCTGGGCTGGCTCTCCTCCAAGACCCTGGGCCATCAAGCCTGCTTCATTCATCTCAGAGAAGTGAGCAAGCTCCTGCTTTCTGTCTCCTCCAGAAAGTCCCAAAAAACCCCACACAGCTGACCTTGAGCCCGATGGCCTGGTGCGCCGCGAGGGTCACAGTGATGGACCCGTCCCCGCTGATGACCTCCCCAAGCCGCGCATACATGGTGTTGGAGAGACCCAGGCCACCTATGAGACAGAACAGCACTGGTCACAATCCAGCTGAATTCTTCCCACTAATGCAAATAATTCCACTGGGTTTTTTTCTTCCTAATCGCAAAGTAACACCAGCTCACAATTTTCAAAAGGTCCCATTACAGAAAGAGAAGGAAAACCAAAAAGTCACCTGTGATCTTACATTTCTGCATTGATATTTCTGCATTGATATACTTTTTTTAGACAAACAAACACATAAACTAAATTTTAATATAGCCACCTATACATACAATATTCACTTTCTGTGCTATGAATTCCTTCTCCCACTTGTAATGGGGATCTTAACAGTGCTCCACTGCCCAGTATATGGAGGTACCAGGACAGGGTTTCTCCACCTCCCACAACATTTGGGGATGCCTTGGTCTCCGCCACAGGTGCATCCTTGCACCGTAGGAGGTTTGGCAGTACTCGGGAGCTCTACCCACTAGAGGCTAAGCAAACCTCCCTACCCCTACTGCTCTGACTACCTGAGAGTGCCAAATGTTCCCTGAAGGGTCCCCTCATTGGGAGTCACCTCGCTAGGACTAAAAAGACAAAGGGATTAAAAAGGAAATACACTCCATTGAACTTACATACTCTGTATTTAATCTTCATCTTTCGGAGGAGGCTGGGTGGCTACAGGTTCATTTTTGCTAACAAACTGAGGCTGACAAATAGCAAGGCTGGCTTTTAACTTTAGTCAGAGAACAGCTGGGAAAGGTCCCAAACAGTACTTCAGCAAAGGACCAGCTACAGCCAGGAGTACACCTAACCCTCAGTGCACTACTAACCACCACCTCCCTGCACCTCAGGCCCTTAGCTGACCACAGCCAGGGGCAGCTGAGGCAAAGGCTCTGCTGGGGACAGACCCGAGCAGCAAAGGCTGTTGACCCAGAGCCACAGTGTCCTGTCTCAGCTTTGCACCCAGGCTGCAGACATACGGCCCTTCCAGAACAGCAGCCTTTTCTGGACAAATGTGCACAAGAGGCAACCAGCTGGGTGCTGTCACCCACACTTACCATATTCTTCTGGGATCTGCATCCCAAAAAGCCCCAAGCTCCTCAGTTTCTCTAAAGTATCATCTGGGATTTTTCCCTCTCGGTCAATTTTTCGAGAGTCCACTGTCAAGAGGAAATACTTTGATTAAGCACAAGAGAAGTCACCTATGCTCATACTAATAAAAGTACACACAAAGGCTCTGTACAGCTTTAATCTCTGTGCCAGAAATTCCTCAAAACTGGAAATCCCCTAGTCCTGTCAAACTGTGCTCAACTTTACATAATCAACCCAGTTAAGAAATGTATTGTTTTTAAATTCAGGAGTGACAGGTGAGGTTCCATGACTTTTGCCACATAAAATGGCACCAAATGATATGTTTATGAGATGTAGATTACAGTAGGCATACGACATTTTGCTTTAAAATATGACCAGAAAATGAGCTAGGAACAACACAACTCCCCCTACCCCTCTACAGTGTCAGGCTTGGCGGCCCTCAGCGCAGCTCTGGACCTGGACCTGCCTTGTTCCAGAGCTACATGGTCTCCATCCAAGTCCACATGCTCCCAGAACAACGTCCTCTGCTTAACACCAATTCACTCGCTCACATTCACCAGTGCAAAAGTGAGTAATTGTTCAGTACCTAACTGTACCTTTCCAAGTATCTCAGGGACAGGACACTGGGATTCATAATACGACACTGAACTTCATTAATACCATAAAGTTTTAAAATCATCATAACCTCCATTGTGAGATAAATAACAATGACTAAAGAATATTATGGGTGCCCCAAAGGCAGACAAAACTCCTTGTTTTAAATTCTTTTACCATCTTACTGACATCTATAATTGGCATATTAAAAACCCTACACAAATTTACAACACACGTGTTATAAACACATTCTGACATGCGTTCACCCCTCAAATCATCCTCCATCAGAAAGGAAACATTTCCTCTTGGTCAAGGTCTCTCAGACCCTGGAGTGATCAATTTTCCCATCCCCCTCCAGCCCCAGGCACCCCAGGGTTTCGTGGTCTATAGAGTTTTCTGAGTGTTATGCTTGTGTTTACAGAGCTGGGTTTGCTTCTGTCTAGCTTCTTCACAGGGGTGTGACTGTGGTTACATTGTTGTATGTATAAATACTATGTTACTTTGTATCCAATGGTTTAAAGGTAGGCACACAACTCTTTACCCAAATTCCTTATATACAAAGAAACAAAGACAAAAGTGGCAATGGCTATCTCACCAGAGACAAGGCCAAGACAGGACAGCAAGCAGCAACACGTCTATTAACACAGACACTCTTTCTGATGCAAGCCTTCAGTAGATGTACACAAAACAAGAATGTTCCTCCTGCAGAGCTGCATGCTCCGGGTGGAGGTCTTCCCCACAGAAGGCAGATGGCACCCAATGGACACTTGGTCATGTATAAGAATGAAGATCGCCAAAAACCACTAGATAGCAAGCATAAAAATCACTTCTTGTTTCTAAAACTTAAAGAAAAACAACCTGAAGAAAAGTTCTGGACATGGACGGTGAGGATGGCTTCACAAGGCTGCAAACGTACTTAGTGCAATGGAATTGTACACAGGGTCATGATGGCACATTCTGTATGTACTATCACACACACGAAAGAAAAACAGCAGCAAGGTAAACCACCTGTGAGATAGAATGCACTGGCCACAGTCCAGCCCAGCTCTTCCCACTAAGGCAAACAGTTTCACTGGGGTTTTTTCTTCCTAATTGCAAAGTAACTCCAGCTCACCATTTTAAAAAAGTCCCATTACAGAAAGACAGAAGGAAAACCGAAAAGTCACCTGTGCTCTTACATTTCTGCATCTCGGCACTTAAGGTTTATAATGAAGGGGGAAATGAAATTTATGAGAAGTAGCACACAGGCTGGGAAGGATGAAATGTGTCACTGTTCTCTCTCTCTTTTTTTTTTTTGTACAGGGACCAAACTCAACACCCTGTGCTTGCCAGACACACACGAGAACCACTGAGCTAAATCCCCCGCCCAACTTTACTATTCTGTATCATACCAGAGTTGGCGAAAAACAGCTGAAGGAAGGCCAGGATATGATGTAAACAGTAAACTTTAAAACAACCAGTGAAACCCGCAGATCTAGCTCAGTGGTACAATCAATGCCTATCTAGCAAGTGCAAGGCCAGTTCAATTCCCAGTAGAAAAACAGAAAAAAAAAAACAGAAAAAACAGAAAATGAACCAGCCATGGTAGCCCAAGTCTGTAATCCCAGCACTCAGGAAGATGAGGCAGGAGGATAGTTGCCAGTTCAAGGCCAGCCTGGGATAGTGCCTTCAAGGCCAGTTTTAACTACATAACAACACCCTGCTTCAAAACAAAATAATATAAACGAGGTGTGGTGAGGTAGGAGATTAGGGCATGGCAAGGAGGCTGGACCAGAAGATGTGACCTGTCAATCATGGAGAACTGACAAATCACTGCATGGGTCTCATAGGAGAGGAGGATCTAAAAGACAGCAGCCACTCCCTAATTTCACAATCACTGCTGTGCTCTGGTTCTTGCACTGGTCCCTCTTGTATGAGTGGTGTCACCTTCATATTTACTTCTTTTTGCACTTCACCTTTTCTTCACTTGTTTTTCTTTTAAAGAAACACTGCATTTTCAAGTTTATCAACACCTGTATCTAATTCTTTGAATGGGACAGCAAGAGCCTGGTAGTACTGGACACCACAACGTCCCACAACACTGGTACATGCCTTTAATTCCAGCTACTCGGGAAGGATGAAGGCAAGTTCGAGGCCAGCCAGAAACTCACCAAAACTGCTTCAGAATAAAAAATTAAGGAAAGGGTTGTAGGTGTGACTTACAGTAGTGGATCTGTACAAAGATACAAGGGCCTGGGTCAGTCTCCAGCACTGCAGCGGGTAGGGGATGGTGGCATGAAGAACTACAATAAGTCAACACAAGAGGTAAAATGAGGGCCGGGGATTTAGCTCAGTGGTTCCGGCGCCTGTTCTACAAGCGCATAGCTCAGTGGTTCCAGCACCTGTCTTGCAAGCGCAAGGACCAGGGTTTGATCCCGTTAACCACCTACATACTAGGTGTGGACGCTCACGCTCAGCAGCAATCAGCACCACATACCACAGTGCCGGATGTGGTGGCTCACGCCTGTAATCCCAGCACTCAGGAGGCACAGGCAAGAGGATTGCTGTGATGTGAGTTGGAGGCTGAGCTCAGGGCCAGCCTGAACCACAAAAAAAGCAAAACCCTGTATCAAAAAAAAAAAAAAAAGAGGTAAAATGAAATAAAAAATACTCTATTAATTCAAAAGAAGAAAAACAGGCAAGCGTGTATAAAACCAGATAAGCCAGAGAAAACACCCAGAGGGCAGACTTAAACCCATTTAAATCAATCTCATCAAACAATAATTAGAAGGCATATGCTGTCATATGGCATTAAAAAGGCAACATTCCACTATGGTGCCGATGCAAAAATCACACTATCAGTTTTATTTTAAACCTTCTGTTTTTATTTTATTCATTTCTTTCTTTATTTTGGGGACAGGGTCTTGCTTATAGTTCAGGCTTGCCCTGAGCTGACTATGTAGCCCACGTGAACCTCCAACTCATAGCAATCCTGCAGGATTATAGGTGTGAAGACACCACACCCGGCACTGTGGTGTGTGGTGCTGACTGCTGGTGGGCCTGAGTCTCCACGCCCAGCATTGTTGTATGTGGTTACCAGGATGAACCCCAGCCCCTGCACTTACAAGACAGGCGCCTGAACCACTGAGCTAAATCCCAGCCCTAAACCTTTTATTTAGAAATAGTTCTAGAGGCAGCACTCCTATAGAAACTTCACCTGGATTCTTCCCAAAGAACCTAATTGTGCACAGGGCGCAATTATCTAAATTAGGAAACTGGCACTCATATGGCATTCACCTATTTGTCCATTAATATCCTTCCTCTATGTCAGGACTCAACCCAGGACCCTATATCATATTTAACAGTTGTGGCTCCACAGGCTCCTCCAATCCGTGACTATTCTTCAATCTTTGTCATTTGTGAACTTGAGCTTTTCAAAGCCCTGGTCAGTTTTTCTGCATAATGTCCCTCAATTTGGGCTATCTAGTATTCTTCTAGATTGAGGGGCTGCATTTCTGGCAAGAATAGAGGGGATGTGTGCTTCCCCCAGGTGGCACATTGGGAGGTACACAGAATCACCAGGTCCTACTATTGATGATGTTACTTTTTTTTTTTTTGATGTTACCCTTGATCCATTATTTATAGTAGTATTTGCCAGAATTCTCCACCAAAAATTACTATTTTCTCCTCTAAAATCAGCAAATACCAGGCCAGGAATTTAGTTCAATGGTTCTGGCATCTGCCTGGTAAGTGTAAAGTCCCGATCCCCAGTAACTACATACCATAAGGCTGGGCATGGTGGCACATGCCTGTGGTCCCAGCACTAGGGAGGCAGAGGTGGGAGGATTGCTGTGAGTTCGAGGCTGGCCTGGGCAACATAGTGAGTTCAGGGTCAGCCTGAACTACAAACAAGACCCTGTCTCAAAAAAAAAACCAAACAAAAAACCCCAGCAAATATCAAAAAGGAGCTCCTTGGAGACTACATAAACAGACTGTCTTGAAACATTCACATGTTGAATCTATTAGTGGAATTTGCCTATTAATTTTTATAGCATTATCTGCTTAATGTTATTTTCTATGATTCCTTCTCTACTTAAGTGGATGAGAAATCTCTTTTGATATAAAAGGACAAATTAGTCAAAGGAAATTGAAGCAGTATGTATCATCCCCACATGAATCAAGGCAACTAAACTGTCAACACTACTACCAGGTAAAGTTCATTACCAAGCAAAGACTTCTACTAAGGATGAAGAAAGTTGTTTTGTTTTGTTTTTTTATGAGAAAGGCATCAATTCATCAAGTGTGTAGTCCTGAACACTTACATACCTAATAACAGAGCTTCACAACAAAGAAAAGCCTAATAGAAATGAAAAGAAAAAATAAATTCACTATTAGTCATAAACTTTAATAACCCTCTCTCAATTTGACAGAAAAGTAAACAAAATTGTTAAAGATACAGTATCTACAAATTTATACTAGTTGACATTTAAAGAACATTTCACCAAAACAAAGACAAAGACCATAGTCATGAAATAAACCTTAATTTAAAAATATTCAAATCACACAAAACCTATTCTCTGACTTCAATGGAATACATCTAGCAATTGACACCTGGGGCATTGCCACAGATTGTACAGACTTTACATGGATAAGAGGAGACTGTAAGAACAACTGTAGTCCAATAAATTCAATAATTTTGATATAAATTCCTTAAGAAACCATTAGAACATCTTTATATTAAAGAAGCTGTAATGATTTAAAATCTTCCCAAAGAGCTTTATTAGTGAATTTTACTAAACATTTAAGGTAAAAGTATCAATTTTAAATGAAATCTTGTAAAAACTGAAAGAGAAGGAACTATTTTCATACTTAAAGTAGGAGGCCAATAGTATTCTGATTTTTTTAAAAACATTTTTAATCATAGAAAACTAAGCTATGAACCAATATCCCTCAGGAATGTAGATGCAAAAATTCTTAAAACTTTAACCAATTAAATCCGACAGTATGAAAAAAAAAAAAAGGATAAGAGCCAAGGATTTACTCAGTGCCTCTCTGGCAGGTACCAGGTCCTGAGTTTGACTCTCAGTATTGAAAGAAAGTAAATAATTTTGTTTAAAAAAAGAAAAAAGAGTTTACATCATGACCAGGTGGGAGTTATTCTGGGAATATAAGAGTAGATATGCATTTAAAAACCCACCAATCAATGTAGGGCCGGGGAGTTAGCTCAGTGGTTCCGGCACCTGTCTTGCAAGTGCAACGACCAGGGTTCATCCCCGGGAACCACATACCACACTGGGCTTGGAGACTCACACCCAGCAGCAACCAGTACCACATATCACAGTGCCGGGCGTGGTGGCTCACACCTGTAATCCCAGCACTCGGGAGGCAGAGGCAGGAGGATTGCTGTGATGTGAGCTGGAGGATGAGCTCAGGGCCAGCCTGAACCACAAAGCGAGACCCTGTCTCAAAACAACAACAACAAAAAAACAATCAACGTAACTATGTCAACAAAATAAAAGAAAAATAGGCAATCATCTTAATAGATGCAAAAAAAAAAAGAACACTAAACAAAATTTAATATCATTTACAAAGAAAACTCAGCACACCAAAGTAAATGGAAAATTCTATGACCTGATAAAAGGTCTCTACAAAAACTGCATAGCTGGTGTCATACATAATGATGAGATTGCATGCTTTCTGCCTAAGAGCACAATAAGGCAAGGAAGTCCTACTGAATACCATACCTTAGATTTCTGCCAACACAAGAAAACAAAGATCAGAAAACCAAACTGAAAAAGAAGAAAAAATCTGTGTCTGTCACCAATCATCTGCTATGTAGAAAATCTCACAGAACTACCTAAAAAGTTCCTAGAATTAATACACAATACGTTTAATGAGGTTATAGGATACAAGATCTACATAAAAATCAATCTGATAGTAAACATAGGAAAAAATGTAATACTAGCACTTGGGAGGTGAAGCAGGAGGATCTCAGTTCAGGGCCAGAATGGGCTACATAGTGAGATTCTCTCTCTCAAAAAAAAGTTCAGCATCATTAGTCCTTAAGAAAATATAAATTCAAATGTCAATGTGATATCAATCCATACTTGTCAGAGTGACCAAAATGAAAACAGTGACAATAAAAATCCTGGTGAAAGACAGAGGAACTAGATCACATATTTACTGTTGCTAGGAATATAAAAGATACAGCACTTTGAAATACTGTACTTTGAAAAAAAAATAAATAAAAAAAATTTTTTTAATTAAAAAAAAAAAAAAGAAATACTGTAGTTTGGTAGTCTCTCAAAACACTACATAAATGTCCAACTATACATAACCCATTAGTGTCAATTCTTGGCATTTATCTAAGAGAAATAAAAACATAAGTCCAGCCAGATTCAGTTATGCATGCCTGTAATCCCAGGTACCAGGGGCTTGATGCAAAAGGATCACAAGTTCAAGGCCAGAGTGGGCAACCTGGTGAGACAGTATCTCAAAATTAAAATTTTTTTAAATGACTGGGGATGTAGTATTTGTCTGACATGTTTTAGAAATCCTCAGTACCACAAAAAGAAAAGAAAAAAACAAGTTCACATGAAAAGTCTGTACACAAAGAGCTGGGGATATAGCTCAGTGGTGCCACACCTGCCTCACAAGTTCAAGGCCCTGAGATCAATTCTTCATACCAGAAAAAAAAAATCTGTACACAAATTAACAGTTTTAGAAGCATCTCCAAACTGGAAACAACCCCAGTACACTTTAATGCAAGACCAAGAAACTTGCAGACCACGGACTACACTGAGCAATAAAATGAAAAAAATGACTGATGCACACACCAACATGAATGGAAATTACACTGAGCAGGGGCCGGGGATATAGCTCAGTGGTTCCGGCGCCTGTCTTGCAAGCGCAAGGGCCTGGGTTCAATCCCCGGTAACCACAAAGCAATACTGGGCGTGGAGACTCACCCCAGCAGCAATCATTACCACATCCCACAGTGCCAGGCGTGGTGGCTCACGCCTGTAATCCAGCACTCAGGAGGCAGAGGCAGGAGGATTGCTGTGATGTGAGTTCAAGGCTGAGCTCACGGCCAGTCTGAACTACAAAGCAAAACCCTGTCTCAAAAAACCTAAAAAGAAATATTACTGAGCAACAAGCACGAGTTCCAAAACTGGACGTACTACATGGTTACTTTTTTTTTGTACCGGGGATTAAACTCAGGACCTTGCACTTGCGAGGCAGACACTGGAACCACTGAGCTAAATCCCTGGCGATATAACATTCTTGAAATGACAAAATAAAAATGGCTGCAAAGGCCTAGGGGTGGGGCACAGATGGTCTGGCCATTAAAGAGCAGCAAGAGGGATCTTTATGTCACTGTTCTGAATCCTGATGTTGTGGCTGTCACATGAATGTGCACACACAGACACACCAGTACATTAAAACTGCTGAGGTCGGTAAGGTCAATTTCCCAGTTGTGAATAATCTTTCAACCCAAACCAGTGGACCAACCGGCCAGTCAGGGGGCCAAAATATCAACCGTAAATTTACGTCATACCACTGGACAAATTCACACAGATTGTGTCATAAATCTAAATCTAAGAATTACAACTGAAAACTGTCTAAAGGCAAGAATACACAGAAATCATCATGAACCTAACAGATTTCCCCTTATGATACATAAAGCACAAACTACAAAAATTGCAGTTAATCAACATTTAAAGCTTCAGGTCTTTTAAAGTAAAGGGCAGGGCGTGGGGATGGAGAAAGTTTCACACGCATCAGAACAAACACTCGTCTCTACGATTTTTTACAACTTGATAAGACAACTCAAGTTTTTAAAAGTGAGTGAAACATCAGAAAGATACTTTAACTAAAAAGTAACAGAGAAGATAGGCAAGCCTATGAAAAGATGTCACCATCATCAGTCACTAGGGGAATGCAAATTATAACTACATCGAGACACTGACCAGGGGGTGTGAGAAAAGGACTGTGCACTGGTGAAGATGCAAAGCGGCAGCAACTTTCTCTGCCAGCGTGGGAATGTTCAGTAGTGACCACTGCGGCAAACAGGTTTATTAAGGAGCTAAGCATCTAACCTACTTCCCTCGCAGGCATCATCTAAGAGAAACACAGCACATTTCTCACAAGGACTCACACAGGAAGGTCTGCAGTCACAGCTTTAGTCACAGCTAACACAGACAGGGTGCATATGCCAATTACTAGACAAACAAACTTTGGTATATACAACAAGAAATAGTACTCAGCACTAAAAAGGGAGGAAATGTGGCCAAAATTAGGTCAAAAGAACCTGGAAAAAAAACAAACACATGACTCTATTTCATTTGAGAAAATACAATCAAATCTAAATGAGAGAAAGCAATGGTTACCTGCAGACAGGGAGAGAATAAATGAAGAGATAACTTCTAGGGGTATAAAATAAAGCTCTATAATTTATTATAAATCACTTATACCTCAATGAAACTTGGGGAGGAAATCTAACAAACCATATGGTACAAGTTGGGTTTTTTTGAGACAGGGTCTTGCTTTGTATTCAGGATGCCCCTGAGCTCACTATGTAGCCCAGGTGAGCTTTGAACTCACAGGAATTCTCTTGGCTCTGCCTCCCAAGTGGTGGAATTATAGGCCTGAGCCATCACACCCAGCACTGTGGTATGTGGTGCTGATTGCTGCTGGGCATGACTCCACACTCAGCATTGTTGTATGTGGTTACCAGGGATTGAACCCAGGCCCTTGTGCTTCCAAGGCAGGTACCAGAACCACTGAGCTAAATCCCCGGCCCCCATACAGTACCAAGTTTTAATGAAAGGAGACTAAGGAAATAAAAATAAATGGAGATGGGAAAATAAATACTAAAATAAAATGAGAAACATATTTCAAAATAACGGAACATATTTATACACAAGGAAAACGAGCAACACAGCCAGTTAATGATGTAGAGCAGTGTTTCCAATATGCAACCTGGACTACCAGAGCTGCTTCCGGAGTCCAAAAGGCCAAACTTATTTTATTCTAATGGGGAGATGCCTTTTTGATTCTAATTTCCTCACAAGTACGCAGTGGACTTTCCCACGAGATACATGATATAAATCAAACATTACATGTAAGAAAATAATAAGAGAATCCAGCTGCATTCTAATAAGCTAAGCATTAAAAAGATTAGCAAAACTAAGAAAATGCCACTGTTTACACTTATTTTTGTTTGGAAAGTAGTTTTCACTAAAAAGGTAGTTTATGCTGACGTGCACCAGGTGTACCTTATTTTCAATTTGAAGCAACAAACGAACATCATACTTTTTAGATTTGTTTCAACTCCTAGGATAGATACTGATA
The DNA here is from genome assembly GCA_004026965.1 of Petromus typicus. NCBI lineage: Eukaryota > Metazoa > Chordata > Mammalia > Rodentia > Petromuridae > Petromus > Petromus typicus. The sequence continues at coordinate 63,645 of PVIR01002237.1, forward strand.
GCTAGCATCCATCTAAACAATCTTTGGGACCTCGCTGTTTGGGGACCTCAACACCACATCCTTTGGGTGGGGCAGACTGCTGTGGCTCCCTACTCTAATGGAGGGATCTCAAAAGTGACAGCCGCTTCGCCACCTTCAGGGCGCAGGTGCTGCTGGGCCACAGATCAAAGTAGCTCATCAAGCACTTGGAACTCAACCTGCAGACGCATCTAAATGACCTCACATAGACACCCCAAAGGTCATGTGATCCACGGGCCCGGATGCACATATTACTCTCTCTTCCTCCGGTTTTCTACATATTCATTTTTATCTCACGTTACACAAGGGTTGGTCTGCAACATTTTGGGAAATGTTTGAAATGGTTCTTCACCACAGAGACACAGAGAAGTACCAAACTAGATGTCTCTTCATTAACTGGGATGATCTCTTAAGTACTGAGTAGAAGCTAGTTCAGGCCCCGAGGTGACACTCAAGAGGGCTTCCTCTATGTGTAACTTCCCTCTAGTATAAATAACAACATAATCCCCTTATGATAAAACAGGCAAAAAGAAAAGGGGTAAGGAAACCATACATACCCTCTTCGGAGAAGAATTTTTCCACAGGTTTTACTAACTGATTGATCTCATTAAGTTCATCTCCGGTCACCTCTGGAAATGGGAAGACTCCATTCTAAAAATGATACACATCACTAAATCACTAAAAGTTAAATTTTAAGGAACCTCCCATCATGCTAGTATCAGTTACAAAGGGGAGGGGAAAAAAAAAAAACTGTGCTAGATTCATTGCTTGGCCAATGGAACATGACCCATAAGAAAGATTCAAAACGCAAACCCTACAAGAGAATTCAGATTAGAACAGTGACTGTAGAACACTCCCTCCTTTCATCCCCGCCCTGTCCCTGTGCAGGCTGCTGATCCTCATTTTCATCAGCCGCCTTGTCAAAAGCCAGTACTGCTGGGGATTTAGCTCAGTGGTTCCGACGCCTGTCTTGCAAGTGCAAGGGCCCGGGTTCAATCCCGCAGTAACCACATAACAATACTGGGCATGGAGACTCACCCCAGCAGCAATCAGCACCACATACCACAGAGCTGTGGAGGCTCACACCTGTAATCCCAGCACTCTGGAGGTAGAGGCAGGAGGATTGCCGTGATGTGAGTTTGAGGCTGAGCTCAGGGCCAGCCTGAACTACAAAGCGAGACCATATCTCGAAAAAAACCAAACAACAAAAGAGCAGGTGCTGAAGCGTGTCCCACAGTCAAGGAGCTTGGGACTCACACTTAAAATGCCTTAGATCTACTCCTTGCTCACAACTAACTGTGAAACTGACAACAAATCCCAGCACTTCTCTGAGGCTCTCTTCGCTCAACCGTAATATGCAGGTTACATATATTCAAGGTCCGAGTGGAATCACGGGAGACAGTGAATGTGAAGGCTCTTGATCAAAATGGAAAGCTTTAATTATTGTGTGAGTTCAAAATATCACCATTATCAACAGTGCACTGTGTTTTCTCTTGCCTCTCTCCCTTGTCATGGTCACTGGCTCCCTGTGCTGAATGTGAGGTCATCAATGTCCCTCAGTTACAGACACCAACTATCTGTGCTGAGGATTCAAGGGATGCAGACACAGGATGAGACCCAGCTGTGCAGCCAGAGCAACCTGATTTCAACTTAGTTTCAGCCACGCCTCAGATTTCACAGCGGCAATCTGCGAGCCCCTCTTGCTGCCAGTTTCTCTTCTATCACACATGATCCTGTTCACTTCAGAAGGCAGCGAAAGCAACTAGTCCCTGCACTGGATTCCAACTCTGCTCCTGACCACTCTCTCAGCCTGGCGAACGACTGAGTTTCCAGTCTCTGTTTCAAACCAGTGGGTGGCCAAGGAACCCAGTGTCACCTGCCCACCCAGCCTCAGCCACTGTGGCTCCAGTCACCCTTCCAGCCGCCAGCATGCAGCTCTGGGTCCACAGCTGCTGTGCAGTGGCAGGTCATAGGCTGCCAGGCCGGACACTCCTCCTGGCAATCTCTTGACAGAAAAATCAGAGCAGTCATCAACCTTCCTGGCAGCCTTTGTCCCTCTAATCCCCTGATTCCTTCCCTCTCTACTGAAAACCCACCATCATGGTGGTCAAGAAGAAAAACAGGCACTGACTGTCATTACTCTGTAGTCTCTTCAGACACGGCGTCTCCCTCACCAAATCCACAAGAGGCTTCACCCACCCCACAAATGAGCCTCCCTTGCACACCTGGGCCTTGTGTAATGGGCTGTGAGACAGGAATCTTGTTCTGACAACTGTGGGCAGAAGAGAGAAGACAGACACAACCTAGCATCTAGCTGGCTTGCAGCCACAACCGAAGGATGAGTGCCGCAGGGAGATCCCTGGCCCACAGGAGAAAGAACTCTCTTAACAAAGGACAAAAATTAAGTGGGA
>PVIR01002237.1:66173-105765 GCA_004026965.1 Petromus typicus
TCAGTGGTTCCGGCGCCTGTCTTGCAAGCGCAAGGACCCGGGTTCGATTCCCCGGTAACCACATACCTATACTGGGTGTGGAGACTCACGCCCAGCAGCAATCAGTACCGCATACTACAGTGCCGGGCGTGGTGGCTCACGCCTGTAATCCCAGCACTCGGGAGGCAGAGGCAGGAGGATTGCTATGATGTGAGTTTGAAGCTGAGCTCAGGGCCAGCCTGAACCACAAAAGTGAGACCCTGTCTCAAAAAAACCTTAAAAAAAAAAAAAATTAAGTGGGACATTTCAAACCTGGTGCAGAGAATATAAAACACGTGAAAGTTAAGTGGCTCTGACTGACCTTGCTATGGGAAGGTCACTCACCCCCCCCCATCTCCTCAATCTCCCACTCATACCGCTACTTCTGTTTACGGCTCACATTCAACCAAGGGTGGCATGGCCACCTCGGGCCTTGATGACCCAGAAGGCCTCTCCCTATTCTAAAAGCCTAAGTATCACTTCCGCCTTCCTGCTCAAGACCCAGAAACAATGTAAAGATGAGAATGAACTGATCCAAAGTAGTCAAGGTAAAGACGCCTGAAATTGGTAAGATTCTTAAGATAATCCGGGGAGAAAAAATTTTGTTGTCAGAGTATGAGAACTATGAGAATAAAAGGTGATTCCAGGACACCAAGTGGAACTGCACAGCTGCCCTCACTATGATAAGACAGCTGCTAGGAGGAGCAAGACTGAGGGCGGGCTAGGAGTGAATTTCCAGATGTACTAATGAGAGGTGCTTATTGGACAGTGAAGTGGAGCTTGCAATCAGGATAGCCATATAAAGAATCCAGGTGCCTAATGGTCTCAGTGGTGCACACCTATAATCCCACCACCTTGGAGGTTAGAACAGGAGGATCTCAAGTTCAAGAGCAGCCTGGTCTCAAAACAAGTGTGGAATTGAAGGGAGAAATCTCAGCTGGAGAAACTAATTTGAATCATTAGGATCTAGATGGTTTTTTAAGTCAGGACCATAAACTAAGCTCTTTACCATAACTGTCTCTTTAAGGAGACAGTTACAGTAAGAAGTTCACAGACTAGACTCAGAAAACTCCAAGTGGGAAACACTGGCCAGAGATGTCTACAGAGTGAGAAGCCAAAAAGAACCAGCACAGGAGATGGTAAAGGGGGAGGGAAAGAATGATTTTGAGAAGCTAGGTGATTAAAGTGTATCCAAGAGGGCACAATGTCGATTGCATCAGATGCCACTGTTAAGTCAAATAAGAGGTGGCCAGGACACAGATCCCTAGACTTGGCAACACATACAAGTCTCTCTCCTGACCAGCAAGGTCTTGGTCTGAATAGAGCAGGTTCAAGACTCAAGAGTAGGGAAAACTAATTTACATGAAAAAGGAGATAATTTCCCTTGAGTAAGGGACAAGGCTGGGATGTGACATCTGGTAAATCTTTGCCCAGAACAGTGTGTTCATCCACAGTAACAGACAATGGAGGTGATACAGGTACATAGGAAGGAAAGACAGGTAACCACGGGAGTGGAAATTCTCACCTGTGCATGGATGTGCTCAGTGAAATGGGAAACAAGGCTAACAGAGGACACGGAGGAAGGGGAAGGTCGGGCCAAGGCGTAAACACTGGAGGAGGTACAAAGATTCCAGTTCTTTCACTCTGGGAAAATTGGTTTCCTGCTCCTGCGTTTTTTGTTTGTTTGGGTTTTTCTTTTTCTTTTGAGACAAGGCCTCACTATATAGTCAAGTTAGCTTGAACTATGGACTGCAGGCTGGCCTCAAACTCATGGCAATTTTCCTGACTCGAGCAGTGAGATTACAGGTGTGCACCATCACGCCCAGCAATTTCCTACAATTTAAAATTCAAGTTTATACCTTCTAGCAGTGTAAATCACTCTGTCTCAGTCTTAGCGTCTGCACCAGTAATGTAGAGAGGACTGTTCTAAAGAGAAGCCAGGGAATAACTCCTGCCATACATGATCAGCCTGCATTGTGGTCAAGCTCAAAGCAGGGCCCCTCTAGGAGACAAGTTCTGTTAATTCCTACTCGGTAAAGCTCTAAGGAACAGAAAAGTGCAGGCTTGTCGCAAGGTCACAAAACTAGTTCAAATCACAGAGGCAAGATGAAATCCAAGTCCTCTAACTCTCGTAGGATAGTAAGTGCTTTTTAGCCACGCAGCTGCCACCTAGCTGAGTCTTGGGTCTTCGGAAATGGATAGCGCGGAGCCAGATTTCTGAGGAACTCCCAACGACTGGGTCAAGTACTAGGCGTTTTAGTAATCCCCCCACCCCCGTCTCGGCTTCCCCAAACTGCCCTGACAAGAGCCGCGACACTGTCGAAACCACATTTTCCAGCGCGCCTGGCTACGTTAAAATCCACGCTTTCCCAGAGGGAACTTGGGTGGGACTCTAGAACCCAGAGTTTAATGGTGTTCCGCCCCCTCAGGTATCTGTCAGGTGTCTGGGGACCCTGACAAAATTCAACCTCACTCTTGCCTGAAGACAAAAAGGCAGGAACCACGGAGCCAGGTCGCCCAGGCTCGCCTTACCTTCTCAATTTTCCCCAAGCAGAGCTCCTTGGCGAAAGCTCGATTCTGCGGACTGGTTCGCAGCGGACGCCGACTTGCCGTGAGGGCCAAGAGAGCCCGGCTGGCCCGCGCCGCCGCCGCCGCCGCCGCCCCCTTGCGCAGGAAAAGCCCGCACCCGCTCATGCTAACTGCAGTTGCCCCAAAGTCTGGTCACCTGCGGCTCATCACCCCAGCCAGTTGAATCAGGTCGGAGCGCGATTTGATGACGCCACTGAATGGCGCCAGGGTCTCTGCGCTTGCGTGGTCACGCCCCTGACCTGAAGCCAGGGACGGCCTGCGAGGGACTTGTGGGGGTTGAGGGTATCGGCGATAGTGGTATCTCGGAAGGTTCTTTCTATTACGATTCCAGCAATTGTTGGTATTAATTCTACTTAAGGGAAGCTAACTTCCCTCATTCTTGGCTGTGTCAGGACAAGGCGATGGTTGGGAAGCAAAGCAAGAAATTCATTTAACTGGGTTTAAAGGGAGCTCAATACTGAAACGGTCTGTTTTACGTTGGATTGTTGATTTATAAGAATCACTTTGTTTTGCTTCGTAGTTTGCATCCATGGTTTTGAGTGAGGAAAGAAAAGGACTTTTATGTCACAGTGAGGTCTGCAGGAAACTAAGTCCCACTTGGTCTGGCCAACACCCAGGTTAAAAGGCAGGGCGGGAAAAGAGACCGAGGAAGACTCTAGCTGGACAGAGTGGGGCTGCACAAAGCAGGCAGTAGGGGGCGCGGGTGGGAGCCCTAGCACCCACTCAGCTCCACTCACCAGTCCCTAGAATGAGATTGAGGCTCCTCCCCAGAAGACCGCAGCTCCTCTCCTTATGCCTGTTCCCCAAGGATGGCTTTAGCCGTCCCATAGGAAAAGGCTTCTTGCTCCTTCCCTCGACCTTAGAGAACAGTAGGAAATCCAGTTAATCTGCTGAGAGGTGCACAACAGGAAAAATCTCACCAACTTTCTTGGCTGTTTCCAGTCAGCTGAGGGTTCTTTTACCAAATTCAATGGCAAAGCCCTGCTTCCCTGAAAGCAGTGAGACCATAAAGCACAGCTCTGAGCCCTGTTGTGCACCGCCTCTTACCTCCCACTATTACTGCTTTCAGGTATTATAGATTTCTTACAGTCACAATTCCTGGTGCCTTCCTGCTGCAACTACAGCTCACCCGCAGCTAAGGCTTGTAGGCCTTTCTGCAGCTCTCTGGGAATTTTCGTGGCCTCTGAGGCAAACCACTTCTGGACCCCACACCACTACTGACAATGGACCTCAGCCTTTTACATTCTTTTCCACTGGAGGCCTCAGGCTTCAGCTTGGTTGTCGCCAGCCCCCCATCTCAGTCTCAGCTTTTCTGAGGGCAGCCCTGGGCCTGAGCACCACCCTGACTTTGACTTAAACCTTGTCCTCTGCCTTGTTCTTCCTGTACCTGGCAGCCTTGAGTCTCCAGCTCCACATCAACTCAGGCCTCAGGCCCTGCCTCAGCTGCCACAGATCTTTGTTTCTCTCTGCTTCCAGTCTTCAGGTCTCTTCAGAACAAGCCCTTTGGGTATATCCAGCTCTTCTGGAGGTAACACCCAGGATCACCTGAGCAAGGCCATTACAACAGCCCAGGGAGACCCTGAACAGGGGCCTGCACTGACTACTGACCAGAGCGCAGGGAGGCAGCTTGTTCAGAGGAGGAGCAGGCAGCAAAGCACAGTCTCTGGAACGCTGCAGATCTATTCTGGTACTGTTGGAATCATGTCAGAGGGCACAGAGCCATCTGGGAAAAGCCCTCTTTTCAAGCCTGTTGTAGCCAAGGCCTGTGTCTTCTGCAGCAGCTGTGGGGTATCTAGGCCTTCGGTGTCATGGTAGAATCTCTGCCATATAAAGGGCACTTCCATATAAATGGCGGGGCTAAAACAATAGCTATTGTGACTCTTGTGGCACCTCCAGGAAGAACTATAGTGTTGGTCATGACCCACCGGCGTTGAGGGATTATTGGGGTATCAGCAATGGCCCCAGTGCCTTTCCACTTTTTCACATTAGGCACGGTTTTTCACTTGTTTCTCTGAGAGGTAGCAGCAGTCCTTGGAGCAAGAGAGGGGCGAACCTGTCATGGGTCAGATCATGCCCTTTTACAGCTACCAGGGAAAAAGGAAAAGGGTGGGCCTCATTTCTCTCTGGTTGCAAAATATTTTCAGGTGTTCTAGAGGTCCCTATATTCTAGTTTATCTTGTCTTTCCTGTTTAAGGTTTGCCACCTGACTTCCTTATCATTATTCAACTTTGGCATATTTCATCTGGACACCAGGGTGGTTGGAAACAACTACTTTCCTGAATTAACCCTATGGGCAAAAGGAAGAAAAAGTGTATTGTATTACAATAGCTGTATGTCATTTGAGCTGGGGTGTGGAGTTGAGAAGAGAGGTCCTTCCAGCTCTCCACTTCTCAGCAGTGACTCTGGGCAAGGGCTGTCACTTCTGAGCCCCACTGCCATCTGTGACCTGCAAACAGCACTGTGGCACAGGTCCAGTGCCCACTTGACAGGCTGGCACAGCCTTCTCTACACTGTATGTCCACATGACCTCACCAATGGAACGTGATAGGAAGCAGAAGTCAGATATGAATGTGTCCGGTGCTCCCCCTTCTCTGAGCTGGACACAGAGGACCCCAATCTCCGAGGGATGGAAATACAAGATGGAAGGAGCCCAGGTCTCCGCATCAGCTGCCCAAAGAGCCATATTTATGAGGCAAATTAAGCACTGACATTTTATTATCAAGCAGTATCCTGCTGTAACAGAACTGATCCAAAGTCTATGGTAATGGTGGGTAATATTTAATGAGTACTTTATCATCTAGGATGTATTATCTGATTCAGTCTTCTGGACAGGCCAGTGAATTCCATAATGTCGAAGTCCACTTTGCTAGTGAAGAAACAAGCACAGGGTGGCCATGCTGCCCGAAGTGGCCAGCCAGGCCCTAAACCCCACTGGCCTGGCCCCTAAGATGGTTTGTTCTGATTTCCTCCACTCTACAACCTTCCAAAGTAGAAGGCAAGATTTAGAATTAAAATATAAAGACTTACACACACAAACATCCCCTGTTCTCATCTTCCTTCTTGTAGAGGATGATGTAGGGTCAGATGACTGTAGTAAAGTAAGGCCAGGAGTTACCAGCTTTCACCAGCCACGTGTGCTAACTCCTCTGTCCAATTCGATTTACAGCCTTGTAGGGAGAGGTCCACGAAGTAGCACAGATCACACTCAGGAGGTGGACTGTGTGGGCCTCTCATCCATTCTGAAATCAAGTCACCGTGGCTACCATTAACTCTTTACCCAACGAAACACAACTTTAGAGAGGAGATGTTTATCTTGGCTCATGGATATATAGTCCATGGCTGGTTGGTTCCAAGGCAGAACCCTGCATGGCAGAGGGGCTGAGGGGGAAAGTTGCACTCAGGAAGCAAAGAGAAGGTGGGTAGCCACAGAAGGAGACACACCCTTCCAGGTCACATCCCCAGTGACCAGACACCACTATCCAACACCAAGTCAGCTGTGGGCCTCCACAATTCAATCACCTTCTAAAAGCCCTATGCCTGTGCCCGCCTGAGATTTTCGAGGGTATTCTGGATCCAAACCGTAACAGACACTGTGCCCAGCCTACCCAGCACCCCGCTGGCTGGGGCCCCTCAAACAAGCGTCAATCCTACCCCCACCCCTCCAGCAAGACACTTCCTATGCATGAGTGTCATTCAGTGTCCTCAGCTGTGAAATGACGAAACCAGTAGAAAAGGGGAGTGTCACAGAGCTGAAGTACCTGACACTGAATTCTCCCACTCCACCCACTCGGGATTTTAGAGTCCAGCAATCCAAATGTATGAGCTAAAAAAGTCTATTTTCAGCTTTTCAACTTGGTCCTAACGATGACAAACCTTCAAAATCTCACTAGCTGGGTAATCACATTACCAACAACACAAAGTAACTACCTTTGATTTTCATTTAGTTTTCAAAAGAGAAAATAGCCTAAGGCAGGCATGGCTAAACTTTTAGAGCTTTCAAAGATACAGCCTGCTGTGGCACTCAAAGATTTACCACTGCTGGCCCACATTTGGGATCATGTCACCCTTACTGCATACCAGGAAACAATGCATGTAAATCACACACATGTTACACTGAGCCCTGAGGAAGGGCAACGGCAGCGAATTTTTAGCACCAGAGCTCACATGAGAGCTCCAAAAGGTTCGCCATCACTGCCCTAGGGTAAAAGCCACGTAATCCCATTAACTCAGTGCCCAAGAGGCAGGAAAGCCCGAGGCTGACTGCAAGATGGCCAGGTGGCAGACCACCTAGACACTGCACAGAAAGACACAAGGCCAGTCCTTGCTGAAGGGGTTTGCTGTGGGATAGTTCCCACAGCAAATGGGAATGAGACTTGAACTTGGGGAAGCTCAAGGTACCCACCTACTGCCTGCAGCAGCAAGATCAAGCAGGAGAGGGGTTGCGAAGGGGAAGAAAGGAGGTCAGGGGAGAGAGAACGCAAGCACGCCAAGGCCAGGAAAACTTCACTCTCCGCGCCTGCCTGGGGCGGGTTCCCCCAGATGTCCGACAAGTGGGCTTTCAACCCAGATCACAATGAAGGAGGCTTTTGCTCTGCCATTTACTAAGAAGTAGTTCTTGACATGAAGGCAGTTTCTTCTCAGTGCTTGACAGGACTAAACGATCAAGAACTTCCCCAACTTGGAACACAAAATCCAGTCAAGTATAGGACGTCAGCTCATGAAACAAAACACTATTTAGTCACCAATGCCTTCTCTATGGGTTTCAAATTGATTTTCAAGGAGAAAAAAAAAAACTCCTGGTAAACATATATCCTAGTGCTGATTATGAAATATACCATCTCTTTATGGGGTTCAGGACAATGAATTTAGCTTGAGTTTCAGAGATGCCAAAAGGGATCTTAAGCAGACAAGGGAGGAAGGAGAAGACGGAAGTGGCGCACCGATGCCAGACACAGGGATGGCTTCGGGTTTCTCCTTTAACCCTTCCCTTATTATGGCTTTGAGGGCAGATGAGGCTGCAGCACCTACAGGAATCCTGTCCCCCGTGGGAAAGGATGATCCCAGGTTGCCCAAAAGGAAGACCTACAAATTCTTGGACATCCCCGGGGAGTCCCGATAGGCACCAGCAGTTGAAACTACACTGTGCTTCTCTACCTTGCTTTTCCCATGAAGGATTTTTAGTGGAAATATTTTTATAATTTTGGAGTGTTTAAAATTGAATTCTTCAGAAATGTCTCCCCGCTTCATTTTGCTATATTCCTCGTGAACTCAAAGCTTCCTCAGCTGCAGTACCCTTTGTCCTTGTAAAAAGAAACACTTCCTGGGATTGGGGCTCAAACTCGGGATATTGCACTTGCCAGGCAGGTGTGGCATCACTGAACTAAATCCCTAGCCCTAGACTATTTCTCAGCACAGTTTTACTAGAAAACAGCAGAGTATAGACTTCCCATTCATTCCCTGCCTTCCCAGAGACCTCCCCACTAGTAACGCTCCACCCACAATGCTCTGCGGTTAGGATGGCCGAGCCCACACTGACATCACCATCACACCCCCACTGGCTGTTTCAGGTTCCCTCCAGTGCTCTGCATCCTCCAGGTTTGTATCCACTGTACTAAGGCCCACATAACAGTGTAACAGCCCCCAACATGCTCAGTGCTAGGCCTACACATTCCTACTTTTAAATCTCTATTAAAAGGCTGTATTTTAGAACTTGAATAAGTTTTTCTTTTTTTTTTGAGACAGAGTCTCACTTTGTAGTTCAGGCTGGCTCTGGGCTCAGCCTCAAACTCACATCACAGCAATCCTCCTGCCTCTGCCTCCCGAGTGCTAGGATTACAGGCGTGAGCCACCACACCCGGCACTGTGGTATGTGGCACTGGTTGCTGCTGGGGTGTCTCCACGCCCAGTATTGTATGTGGTTACCGGGGAATCGAACCCAGGCCCTTGCGCTTGCAAGACAGGCGCCGGAACCACTGAGCTAACTCCCCGGCCCATCGGGGAATCGAACCCAGGCCCTTGCGCTTGCAAGACAGGCGCCGGAACCACTGAGCTAACTCCCCGGCCCAGAACTTGAATAGGTTTTAAGCCAAGTGTGGTGATGTGTATCTGTATCCTAGTTACTCGGGACTTCAAGGAATCCACCAAGTTCAGGAATTTAAGGAAACACTAGGCAAAATAGCGAGACTTTATACAAAAATTTAAAAGCTCACAGATTTATGGTTCTCTGTGGAGTGTGACAGTTGATAGCATATTAGAATTCTTGGGGCAACTATAATGAGCCAGGTGGGAGGACAGGTTCTTGTCCTAATATGGTATTTAGTTTAACCTGACACTAATAACATGAGGAGGTAAAGGCTGCATTTAAAGCGCCCACTGTTAAAAGGTGGGTGTGGCGGCCCACACCTGCAATCTCAGCACTCTGGAAGGCTGAAGCAAGTGTGTTCCAAGATTGAGTCCAGCTGGGGAAATTTAATAACCTATCAAGATGTTGTCTGAAAATAAAACATGAAAAGGGGCTAAGGATATAGCACGCTCCTTCAATCCTGGTGCTGAAAAAAACCACATCAAAAGTGAACTAAGGAAAAAACACTAAACAACTTATAAGGTTGACTTCTCTGATACATCAGAGATTATGAATTTTTTTTGTTTCTCCTTCTTTCTATCAAGTAAAATAATCCAAGTAAATTAAAATCTGCCAATTGCTTCTCCACTGTTTGGCAGTTTCTTTAAAAAGTTAAACAAGGGACCAGGGATTTAGTTTAGTGGTTCTGGCACCTGTCTTGTAAATGCAATGACCCGGGTTCGATCCCCTGGTTAACCACATACAATACTGGGTGTGGAGACTCATGTCCAGCAGCAATCAGTACCACACACCACAGTGCCGGGTATGTTGGCTCACACCTGTAATCCCAGTACTCGGGAGGCAGAGGCAGGAGGATTGCTGTGATGTGAGTTTGAGGCTGAGCTCAGGGCCAGCCTGAACTACAAAGCAAGACCCTGTCTCACAAAAAGAAAAAAAAAAAAGTTAAACAAAATCTATGACCAAGCAACTCCTATCTACTTACCCAAGTAAAACGATAAATTCACAAAGAAAATCCTCAGCAGAGATGTTCATAGAAGGCTTATTCATAATAATTTCAAGCAGGAAGTAACCCAAATGTTCATCCACAGAATTCATTCATGGTAGCATATTTATAAAATAGAATACTCGAGGGAATAAAAAGGGATAAGCTACAGATAAACACAAAGACAAATAATTTCATCAGCACAGTGATGAATTAAAGAAATCCAAAACAAAGAAAACATATACTACATGAGTCTTTGTATTTGAACTTCAAGAGCAGACAAATGAATCTATCACATTAGCAGGCATGCGGTGGTCTCATGCGCAAAGGGAAATCCCTTGAAAATGGATTTCTAACTTCTGGAATGGGAGGAAGTTCCTATATTTTAATTTAGTGATTGAAAATACACATATATACTTAAGATCAGTATATTATACCTCCATGAAAATTTTTTTGGGGATTTAAATGATAACAATCAGACATATTTGGACAGTCAACAGGCACAATTTCATTGCATCCTATGTTCGGCCATCACTGAATCCTCCCAAGAGTAAGAAATAATATTATTGCTGGTCTCATTTTATAGATGACACACAAAAGAAAAACAGTTGGAACACCTGCCCAACCAAGAGTTTAAGAAATAATATTATTGCTGTTCTCATTTTATAGATGACACACAAAACATTTTATAGATGACAGCAAAACAGTTGGAACACCTGCCCAACATCTATAGCATGGGAAGGCAAATTAGGGTCTCCAGCTAGTGGAGGACATGGTACATGGATAGGTTATGACAGTGATGCAGGCCCAGGGCTCATGGTAGGAGAAAGAGGATAAGGCCCTGACTGACTACCTGGAAGGACTGAAGTACAGATAGGGGCTCAAAGTGGAGACCCTAGTAATTGAGGGGATCTTCTAAATGCCAGTCTGATGGGTGCTTCATATACTAAGAGCTCTTTCTCAACTGCCCTTGGCTTTGATCAAGGTCTCAAATGTGGCAGCATCTGGGATCTACCTGAGGAACATTTGAAAGGAAAATATTCCTGGATGGCCAAGTGGAGAGGTGAACACTAGGAAACAGAAGGCTCCATGAGGGCTGTACCAGCTTCAGGCTCTCTCTTTCCTTGCTGTCCTTTGCCATCTGGGAAAGGGATGGTTACTCTCTCTTGGTTACTATCTCCCTGCCTCCTCAGGAAAAGGGAAAGTCATGCTATAGTTTGGATGTGGCTTGTCCTCCAAGGATCTACCTATTAAGCCCTCTACCCACATGATGTTGGTAAGACAGGGGCCTGGGTGGGAAGTGTTAAAGTCCGCCTGGGAGTGCTGCCTTGGGAAGGGATTAAGTTCTTGTGGGACCCTGAGTCAGTACACACCTGCCATGAGTCCTCCGAGCTGATGCTGGGACCAGACCCTCATACCTCCAGGACTGTAAGGAAAATAAACCTTTTTCTTTATAAGGTACCCAGCCTTGGGGATTTCAATGACAAGAACAGGGAATGGCCTAATAATGTGTAAGTGGCCAGCGTCAAAGGGGTCTCCAGGCTACATGAGGACTTGATCACAGAGAACAACATGAAGGGTGATTATGATTGAGATTCCAACAAAGTGATTCTCTGCTGTGTCCTAGAAACAAAGCCATAGGGTATTGGACTTTCTTGCAGGAATTGGGCAAGAGTTTAATCGCTCTGTCCTGGTTCAGAAAAGTCTATTGATAATAGGTGAGGAGCAGAACCCTGAAGCCAGAATGGGAACAAAGGTGTATCATTTAGCAGTTATTTCATAACAAGATGCAACCTAGTGGCTTAAAAAAATGATAGTGATTTGTCATGGCTCAGGTCTATGAGCCAGTCAGATTTTCTGATCTTAGGCAAGCTTGGCTGATCCTTGGCTGGGCTCAACCTGTAGTCACCCAGCAGCTCAGCGGAGCTGGCAGGGCTAGCTGGCCTCCCACACATCTGCCACGGATGAAGCTTCCAACAGCTCCACCTCTGAGTACATGAGAGTTTAGAACATTCTATATTGAAACCCTAATCCCTTGGTACTAAGACAACAGTGTTCAGGTTCTTATGGACAAGGATCCAACTGCTCCCATGACCCTATTTCAATCCTTGGAAATATCATGCACCCTGAACTCTTGCTCTAGAGTCCATACTCCAACCCAATACCTTCCCCCCCAGACAACTCCAACTCCCCCTTCAAAACCACTCAGGCACTGTCATCCAGGCAGCTTCCCCTGCTTCCCTCTGCCTGGCATTTTTCTTTTTTCTTTTTTTTTTTTTGAGACAGGGTCTCACTTTGTAGTTCAGGCTGACCCTGAGCTCAGCCTCAAACTCACATCACAGCAATCCTCCTGCCTCTGCCTCCCGAGTGCTGGGATTACAGGCGTGAGCCACCACACCTGGCACTGTGGTATGTGGTACTGATTGCTGCTGGGCGTGAGTCTCCACACCCAGTACGGTATGTGGTTACCGGGGATCAAACCCGGGTCCTTGCACTTGCAAGACAAGCGCCAGAACCACGGAGCTAAATCCCCGGCTATGCCTGGCATTTCTATGCTCATTATGTGCTAGAATGGTAGCAGAGGCCTCAAGAACTGCCACTCATCCCCCCTCTACAGGGTGGATTTGTGGGGGCAGAGCTCATAGCTGACCACCTCCACCTCCACCTCCATGCAGGTCTTGGGATTGTGGAGATGGAGCAGGGCCTCAGAGATATTCAAAATATTACCTGATTGCTGCCTCTGTGAAACTAACACACTAGGAACAGACGCAGTGACAGGGAAGGTGAACTCCAAGTGCCTTAACACAGGCCAGACCGTGTCTTCCAGTGGGCGTCATACTTACACTGACATCTCACTGATGAATCTGTGTGAAATGGGCAAAAAGGGTGAACTGTATATAATCTCAGCACTTGGGAGGCTGAGGCAGAAAGATCACCAGAAGTTCAAGGCCAGGCTGGACTATATGGTAAAGCCCTGGATCAAAAAATTTTTTTAAAAAAAGTGAATTTTGCAATGAGAAAATTACACAGTTAAACAGTAAATGTTCTTAGGAAGGAAAGACAACACAGGCTAGGTGGTGAAGGCCAGTGGGCCCCGCTAGGGACAGGGCAGTGAACAGGCACTCCCAGACTGTGTGGTGGCATCTTAGTCAGCCAGTCCCTTTGATGAGGGACAAATGACTGCACAGGGCAGTGACCAACAGGCAGGTTGTCTGTCTCTAATGCTACCAGCCCCTGTGGCTCTGCCCCACACCTTTGTTTGGGTACAGGCTGACTAGTCAGGTTCCATGTGGATTACTACCTTCACTGCACCAAAGGAAAGGTGGAAAGTCATGCACTGGTTCTCAGAGTGTGTACACATTTCTGTTCATGTCACCGGTCATTACTTTGCTGAGGACAAGTAAGAGCCAGGCCAGTGTGATCCTACAACAGAGAAAGACCCACGCGTGGGTGCTGCCAGTTGGCAGTAACCAATTCCACACCCTGTGTCGATCTGAGTGTTTCCACACCATGAACAGATCTAGGTGTCTGCATATCACGTGTAGTTAAGGATCTATCATCTGGGAACACGGGAAAACTGCAGAGTACATTTTCCAGTATTTACAAATGTCTCTGGTTAGTAGTAAAAAGAACCACTAAGGGAAAATGGCCAGGGGGTGGGAGGTGTTTAGGAGCAAACTTAGGATCCCATTAAAGTTTTCCTAGCAAAACAAAAGTAGCAGTACAGACGAGGGTCAAGCAGTGACCACAGAGAAAAGCCAAGGATGTGAGACATCATGACAGAAGGCAGATGAGAGGCTCTGTGGGAAACTAATGATGTTCCCAAAAGATCAAATACGAGGAGAAACAGGGCTGATTCAGAGAAGCATGAAAGACCTCTTGCCTCTGTTTCCTGGCAAAGAAGGATGGGGTAGGGAGAGGATGACAGGAGGAAGGGGAGGAGGTGGATAGAGGGAGGACTCTGTGAGACCTTCACAGCGTCCTCTCCTCCCCTCCTGAGGCCTCCTGACACCTCTCTGCCTGAGTCCCGAGTTTCACTGGCTGAGGTGGGAAAGCGTGGGATTCACACAGCTCAGTGGAGATACTTACATAGCAGCAGCAGCAGCAGCAGCAGCACCTAGCACATACAGGAACAATGAGTTCAGGGCCTCACGGACACAGACAGAAGGCCCAGGCAGGCAGCAAGGGAGAAGAATCAAGACTCCCAGTGGTGCGACCTCAGGCTCAGCTCCTGGTCAGCTTGGCCATTGCAGTGGACGCTGTCCGTGGTGCTGAACGTAAGTCATCCCCTCTGAAAAGACGTGTACAAAGATCACCTCAGAGCTGGGAGGGCTCTGGGAGCTCATCTTCCCCGGTGTCTTGCTTTGTTCGGGAGAAAGCAGAAGCACACGGAGCGGAAGTGTTCTGCTGAAGCCGGACAGCAGGGTCTGAGCAAGGAGGAAGCAGTCTCCACATGCCGGCTCACACAGCTAGCACAGCTTACTTCCAGGAAGGCTCTGTGGGGCATGCCACTACTCAGAAGCACCTTCACTTCCTAAGCTCCAGACAGGTACTTGGGGGGAGGGATGCTGAAGCCTACACCGCATAGGACACCTCCCAGGTCAGGTGGCAGCCCCCGTTTCTCAGTGCCCCATCTCTGGCTGCTTTCCTGCCACTTCCTGGCTCCTCATAGCTTCCTTTCCAGTCCTCTGGGAGCAGCACAGAGCAGCCTGTGGCCACCTGTTTTTGCAGGGCCAGTGAGCTAAGAGTTTGACACATTTAAATGATGCAGAAAATGCTGCTGCCTCGTACCAAGTGGAAATGACATGGAATTCTTATTTCAATGTCCGTGTAACAGCAGAATATCCATGTCCCCTCAGCTGTGTTGTTGGTGGCCGTTGCCGCTGTTTTGCGGTACTGAAGACAGAACCTTGGGCCTCACACACACTGTATGAGCACTCTCCTACTGAGCTCCACCTCCAGCCCTCGGGGACAGTGACACAGTAGGCGTGGCAAAGGACAACATGGCCGGCAAAGGCCAGCGCTTTCACTGCCTGGTTCCCGAAAAGCTGTATGTGCCGCCTCTTCTCTGGAAGAGGAAACTCTGCTTCAAATGAACCATTCCTCATGCAGACACTGTTCCTCTGATGGCCACAAGACTTGTTCCTCTCTTGCCAAGGGCTGTCTGCCTCTACTTGCAAGTTCTCCCTGCAGCTCCAAGGTGGAGGGAAGCTGCTGTCTTCATGAAGAGCCAAGGAAGAAGGTCCCAGGGACAAGACATACTCACCAAAGTCACTCCTCAACAACCCACCTTCTTCAGCGAGTCCTCACCTCCTGTCAGCTATGGCCAGGTCAGTACCCTGGTGTCGGGCCACTTCCAAAGGTGGCCTCTGAACACGCAAGCCTTCAGGGCCACAAGGCCAGACACCTGGGAGGGCCTAGGCATCATGGATGTCACCAAGTCCTCATCTCTGCCCTCATCCTCCTGCAAATGGGAGGCAGCTGGCTTTCCTAATGAAGAGTTTAAACTCAGCATAGCAGGGAAGTTGGCAATTTCAACATCTTCTACAACAGCCAAATATTCACAGGAAAAAGGCAGCAAAGGACATTCCCTCCAGTGTGGGAGGAGGGACAAGGTGACACCCTGGAAGGCCGGAGCTCCAGACACACTGAGACAGGGACAGCGAGTGTCACAGAGCCTGGAAGGAGCAGGTGAGAGCTGGACCCCACTGTCTCAAAAGCACATAAGAGCCGGAAAGCCTGACACCTGGGGTCTTCCAAGCTGGGGAGAGGCAGTTAAAGCCTGCTCCTCTGTATGACTCTGGCCCTGATTCACACATCAGTCATAACACTTGTGCCCACCCTAGGGTGCCCTGGAGAATGGCACAATCGGGTTGGCATACAACTGACCTCAATTCCCCAAGCCATGCACCCTGGCACAGGTTTGGCTCCACCAGGAGAAAGATGGAAAAAATGGCTTCTTCCACAGCCCCCAGAGATGCTGCAGTTCTGGCAGGAGCCTCTCTACCCCACCCCAGCAGCCCGGCTTTCCAAACCTTCTCACATTCAAGCTCTCAATGAACTCTCATGACTCTATATCACAAATGAAAAAATTGAAGCTGACATGTGGAAAAAACCTGCAGGAGATGCTTCTAAAAGGGACCCTCGGATCCCAGTGATTTCTCCTAGCCAAAAAAATAAATAAGGTTCCAAGAGACTCCAATACTATTCCTCCACTTTACCTGTGATAACTTTTCCTTCACATGGAAAACAGAGGCTTGATATATGCAATTTATTGTGTATATTACATGGCCACTGAGATAAATTTTAAACTAATGTAAAATAAACCCTATCTTCAAAATCTCTTTCCCTCTATCCTCTCCCCCACTTTCTTTCTGTGCTATGGGGTCTCATTTTAGAGTTCAGTCTGGACTTGAACTCACTAGGTAGCTCCACGTAGACTCAAACTTGTAGTGATCCTCTTGTCTTAGCCTCCTGAGTGCTAGGATTATATGCATGCACCATTATACCAGGCTTGTCTTTCTAATATTCTCCTCACTGAAATATATTGTCTTTTTAGAGAACTCATATACAAAGGATAACATGTCCTTCCAGAGACCAAGTCACAGCTCTTCAAGGCCATAGCCCCAGTGACCTAACATCCTTCTAACTTTTGCTGCTCTCCAGTCCTGGGTGCCATTATCTGGGAACCAAGACTTCAGCACATTCCTGACCCAAATGGTAGCGCCTACACTTGGGATCCTCCTGCCTCAGCCTCCTCCATAGCTGGGACTCAAAGTTCACACCACCACACCTGGCCTGATAGGTTGATTTTCAAAGCCTCTTTTTCTTTCTTTCTTTTTTTAAAAATTGAAATCTTTATTGGTACATTACATATACATGCCATGATTGCACTCAACAATGAGAATTTCAAAGCCTCTTTTTCTTTCTTTCCTTTTTATAATTTTAGCTTTTCCTGAGATTTTATTTTTCTTAATGGTTTTAGGATTACAGAAAAATTAAGCAGAAAGTATAGAGAATTCCCATGTATCCCAGCCCCCATATCCAGATCCTCCTATTATGGTTCCCATCTGGCACCTGTGTGACACAGTTGTTATAATCGATGAACCGATGTGGATATTATTATTAACAAACATCTGTAATTTACATTGTAGCTCACTCCTTGCATTCCACAATTTGCAGGTTTGACTAACGCATGAGTATCTCACAAGCACCATCACCGTATTATACAGAACAAGTGCCTGCCTTAAACATCCCCTGGGCTCCATATACTCAGCCCGCCACCCTTTCTCCCCCTAAACAATTACATATCTGTTTACTGCCTATTATTTTACCTTTTCCAGGATGTCATACCTTCCAGTTGCAATGTGCCTACAATGTTTCAAAGTCAAACAATACCACTGAGAATTTTGTCTTCTGTCCCATCCCCAGAGAAACTGCTCTGCACATGGAAACTGGGAAATTGTTTGTACTATTTCTGCAACTTTCTTTTATAAATTAAAAATGATTTCAAACTTAAAAGCTTACATTTTTAAAATTACAAAACAAGAGGGGAGAAATGAGAGTGCATGGCTCCTGGGACTGTCCCAAGCGTACAAATATATCTGGATTTGTAAACAGCTGTGAAGGAAGTGTGGGCAGTCTTAAAGGCCAGTGACCATGTTCAGGACAGTCCACTCTGAAAGCGACAGACAGCTCTTTCCCTGGGTTGGTGTGGGAGGAACGCTAGGTTTCACACCTGACACCCTCACCTGACTGGCAGCTGGACTGCTGCTTCTCCTCCTGGGCCTGCATACTCTACCTGTAAAGACGACCCTTGCGGTGAAACAGCAAGAGTGAAACAGCAGAGTTACAAAGGCCCATAGCCCTGGAACAGGACAACCTTCAAAGTCTGAAACAGGACCTGGGCCTGATCCTCTTCAAAGAGATGACACAGGTCATCTTCTGGTCTGTGTGGGACTCTGTAGTCAGTGAAAGCAGTTGGAGGCCTGTCCTGGCGATCACTTTCCAAGCCCTGTGATGGCAGCTGCGGCTTTCGGTGGCCCCGCTCCAGCCTCGTGTGTGAAGGATGGGCCACGCTCACATGGCTGAGCAGCTCCTGGGGGACCTCGGCTCGGAGTTCACTTTCTTCCTGATGCTTTCTGCAAAACACAAGGGTCCTGCTGCCTCTGCTCAGCCCCCCAGACTCTGGGCTAACAGAAGATATGATGAGTATATTTTAAAATATTTTGGAAAAAGAAAAAGCCACCCCTAATTCCTCCACCCGGAAATGAGTCTCCTTTCGCACCTTGTTTGCAGCCACCATGGTGGCCTGTCCTTTCTTCCCTCATTATCTCTGGTGGGTGCTTTTCCCTATCGCCTGCTAATTGGCCTTACCAACACTCAGTGACTGTCTAGTATCCCATCCTGTGTGTCCCATAACACACCGTGCCAGACAGGTGACGATGGTCTCGGAACTTCGATTCACCACATCTGATAGATTTGACTCATATTAAACCACTGTGAGCTTCTATGACTTAAAGCCTGTGGAAAAGTCTGAGGGATTTTCCAGCCTTATTCCACAATGGAAACAAATAAATCAAACGAGAGGGCTGGGGAGGAAGATTATAGCACCAGGGCTTTGTGGGCTGTTACAGTCAGAGCGCTTGCCTGGGCCACTCGCCACATCAGTAGGGACAAGGGACCAAGAGGCACTGTAGCGTGCCCAAGACTCTGTGGGGTTTTAAGAGGTGATGGGACCCAGGGCCAGGAACGTGGACAGGTTGGCACCTGCGACACAGTATTCTGGCCTGAGCATTCCAGGGCTCCACTTGGCTCCTGGGCCGGAGCCCCGCAGAGGGAGCTCTCACCAGCCAGGTCCCTCCTGTTGATGGCCACCAGGCCCTCGAAGAGCAGTTTGCTGGGGTTCTCGCCAGCCAGGATGACACCGTGCAGCCAGATAAGCAGCATCCGGTGGCCATGCTCCTGGTAGCTCCTGGTCCCTGTGGAGAGAGGGTGGCCCTCTGCTAACACTGGTGTGAAGCAGCTGGGACAGAGCCCCACTGCTCACCAAGTCCTTCTTCCAGCTCTGGGTTAGGCAGCTTAGAGAGGGTGGTTAGGTAGTTAGGGAAAAGCACCTCTAAGACGGAGTGGGTCAGGTTGTTCTTTTGTTTTGTGAGATGGGGTCTTGATACATCACTCAGTCACCCAGGCTGGCTTTGAACTTGTGATCCTCCTGCCTCAGCCTCCCAGCGTGCTGGGGTTACTAGCCTGCACAGCTGGTATGTGTCTCAGGCTCTAGAATATCTCCAGCCCTAGACACCACCCAATGTATACTCCATCAGTGTCACTCTGAAGAGAGGACTGGCCTCAGCCTTGGGGGACAAGGATGCACACAGTTGTACAGTCCGTGTGGCAGTTTCCCAGGTGACTCTAATACACAACCATGAATGGGAAAGAGCTGCCCACCCAGTGCCCAGGCCTGGGGTTAATGCGACTTTAAACCCTGTGACTGGGTCAGTGCACCCTGCCTCAGCCGTAGGTGGCTATTTTGCCAGATCAGTGTGTCCCTGCTGCTCAGTCTTTCTGTGTTCCTCTTTGATGGCGCTCCCCTTTGGCCCTGTTGTCCCAACACCTTTTATCAGGTACTTTTTGTCCAGATGCCCACAGTTCATAAGCCTCCTTTATCATACATGCAAATTCTTATCAGTAACAGGGTTTACTTTTGGAAACTCTGCTCAATTCTACTAAAAATTTGCATATTTTTGTGTTAAGTTTCTCTATGTTAAGTATTTTAACTTTATAAAAGGTTGAGGACTGTGGATTTGGCTCAGTGGTTCCGGTGCCTATCTTGCAAGTACAAGGACCTGGGCTCGATCCCCTGGTTTAACCACATACCATACTGGGCATGGAGACTCACACCCAGCAGCAATCAGTACCACATACCACAGTGCCAGGCGTGGGGGCTCATGCCTGTAATCCCAGCACTTGGGAGGCAGAGGCAGGAGGATCGCTGTAATGTGAGTTTGAGGCTGAGCTCTGGGCCAGCCTGAATTACAAAGCGAGACCCTGTCTCAAAAAAAAAAAAAAAGGGTTAAACCTGCTTCAGTTATATCCTTGTAGGTTTTCCCTAGAACATTCATTTATATTTTCTCTGTTTATTTTTTCAAACAAATGGCAATCTTTAGGTCCAATGTCACAAACCTATTTTGAGCTGATTAATATTCTAACAAAATTTTAATCTAATTAGGGAAAAGTGACATCTGTATGACACCTTTGCTTGCCAGAAATACAGGATGTCATTACATTTATCCAACTCTTCTTTTATAGTTAACTTTCTTTTTTTTTTTTTTTTAGCTTTCATGTTTTACTCTTATTTGTCATTATTTGTCTCCTGAAAAATTTCCAGGTGAAATGCACACTACTGGGATCTTTTGAAAAGCTCTCTCTATATTTTTGCCCACTTACTAATACACAACCGTGGTGTTTGCATATTTTAGTGATTTCTTTGAATTTTTATTATTTCTAAGATTTGGGGGATTCCACTGGACTTCCTAGATATATAGCTAAGTCATCTGAAATTAGTAAGTCTCCCTCTCTTCCCATCCAATATTTTTACAACGGATGTCTATTTCTTTTTCAAACCTTCGTGGCAGGGCCAGAATTTCCAACAGTTGTTTAATAGCAGTGACAACAGCAGGCTGTGTTGTATCTGCCCCAATGGCTTAGGTTTAATCTTTTGTGTGGGACCCTGGGGACCTTGGCCTGGATGAAGCAGCGTCGCTGTCCCAGGTCCCCAGGGAGGGGAGGAAGCAGTGCTCAGCTGAAGTGGAAGAGGGCGAGCCACAAGACACACTACAGACCAGAGGCGCAGGCTGGCAGCGGTCACAGTCACTACTTGCCCAGTGGCACAGAAGGCTGAGCACAATTCGAGTCCCACTGCCCCACTGCCAGGTCGTACCTGTCCACTGCTGCTCGATGGCAGAGACGTGGGCCTCAGTGAACTCCCAGCCAAATGCCAGCTTCTTCCACTCATGGGGCCGCAGGTGCCTGGAGGCCAGGCGCCAGAGCACGGAGCGCAGCTGCTGCGTTTCCTGCCGATGGTCCTGCCTGAAGGTCCAGCTCTTCCTTCCAGGCAGCCTCTGGGATCCCTACATAAAAGGTGGTCCTGATACTGTCTGAGGGGAGCAGATGGTCCCTCGTGAGGCTGGATGGAAGTGACACAGCCATAGCTCGTTACCAGCTACCATCCCTGCCAAGCAGCCTGGAACCTATAGTCAGCACGGGCCTCGGTTCAATGTCCACCACCCTGGGCTCTAGCTCTGTGCCTTGATTTGCCCTGTGGAACCCAACTGGTCCAGGTGTTCTTCCACCCCTCCACCCCGAGTCGCTCCTCCTTACCCTTCAACCCACTGCCACAGTCAAAAGACCATCCATACGCCACCTGCTCCAGGGGCCTTTCCAGCTCCTCTGGTCAGAGGCTCCTTTCTCATTCCTAGGTGATTTTATCTGGTTTTGTTTGTAGAGCTGAGGATAGAACTCAGGGCTCTGTGCATGATGGGAAAGCACTGTGCTACTGGGCTTACCCTAGCCCCTGCCCACCTCCAGATCCACATGGTTTGTTTATTTGTTTTGAGTCAGGGCCTTGCTATGTAGTTCCACTTGCCTTAAACTCATTGTGTAACCCAGGCTGGCTTCCAACTCATAGCAATCATCTTGCCTCAGCTTCCCAAGTGCTGGGATTACAGGCATGTGCCAGCATGGCAGGTTTCCCTCTGCATGTTTACAGCATGACTGTTAGCAGAATGATTCCAAGGCTGAGGCCAAACCAGAGACACACATCAGGCTTGCTGAATCACAACAAGGCTGGGTACAGAGTCCTTTTTAGGCAAAGCAGGTGGTAACATGAGAGATTAGAAAAGGTCATAGCAGTAAATTAAGCTCACAAAATCCTAAACCCTGTTGAAAGGGAGCAGATGTAGAATCCTGGCTATTAAGAAGTTCGAGGTGGGACTGGGGATTTAGCTCACTGGTTCCAAGCACCTGTCTTGCAAGCGCAAGGGCCAGGATTCGATCTCTGGTTGACCATATACAATACTGGGCATGGAGACTCACCCCAGCAGCAATCAGTACCACACACCACAGTGCCGGGCGTGATGGCTCACGTCTGTAATCCCAGCACTCGGGAGGCAGAGGCAGGAGGACTGCTGTGATGTGAGTTTGAGGCTGAGCTCAGAGCCTGCCTGAACTACAAATCGAGACCCTGTCTCAAAAAAAAAAAGTTCAAGGTGAAAAACATCACCCAGGTATCTGCAGCTCCAAATCTGACATCTTGATCAACAGGCTCTGGCCTCTCCCCGATGAGACGAGGACCCAGGAGCTTGGGTCTCACCTGGGTGTCAAAAGCTGTTCCCTGAGTTGTCCTTGGTCAGTGTGCACAGACTCCACCTGGGAACTTCAGGAGCCACTGAGGCCTGGTCCCTGCCCGAGCAACAGAGGGAAACTGGTCTCGGGATGGAGGAGTGTGATCTGAGACTTGAACACACAGCCACGGCCAGTGCTGAGAACCCGTAAAGCCTGGAGTGGCTTAGAATTAAGCAGAGATGAGTCACGGAGTCAAACCGTCAGTATTAGTGCTAGGGTTCTCCATTTGGAAGTAATCTGTTATAGATAAGGGGACTGCAATGTTTAAAACAGCCTACCTCATTGGTGAAAAAGAGTATCTTATGATTCCCACTCAAAGACAGATCAATTTATTTTAGAATAGTGATTTTTTTGAGAGATGTAAAGAAATGTGATGCCTACTACATGAGGCTGTTTAAGATATTTAAGATTATTTATAGGCTTAATTTAATAGTCTAGCAGAATAATTTAAGAATTCAGAAACCATTCAAAGTACTTAAATCTACTATACTAAAGTTATTTGTTCAGTGTAAAATGTTTAAGATAGTTTAATTAACTAGTTAAAGCATAGAATCAAATATTCATCAAAAAGGTTCTCCAAATATGATTGTTAAACTTTATTAGCTGTGGGCTAGGAGTGTATGTAGCTCACTGGTAGAATACTTGCCTGTTATGTTCAAGGCTCTCAGTTTGATTCCTGATTACACACATGCACACACACACACACACACACACACACACACACACACACACACGAAAAAATATTTGGCATACAAATGACAACAAAATTTACAAATTAAATTTTAAAGTCTAAGAAAAATTAAAATTTTAAATTCTCAAGCTAAAATAAACTTGCAATTTAAGCAATGTAATAATAGCCAGGTGTGGTGGCACATGCATATAACCCCAGAACTTAAGGAGACTGAGAAGTTCTAGGCCAGTCTGGGATACATAGTAACAGTGAATTCAAGGCCAGCCTAAACCACAGTATATAGCAAGTATATAACAAGACTACATACTCAAAACAACAACAAAAGAAATTTAATATTAATTTTGAAAACTAAAGTAAATCCAGAAATTTTCTGTCTATGCAAACACCCTGCAGGACACCAAAATCTCACCTCTATTTGCTGGTTGAATAGTTCTTGCACAGGCTGAAGGTCTGCCCCTCTTCTCTGGAGACCACAGCAGACATCACCAGTCAATCCCAGTACACTGTCCTTCTGTCTTCTCTCTCATATCCATAGCACACATTACCAATCAATCCCAGCATGCTTTCTTTCTAGGCTCAGGAAGGTGCCTGGCCAGAACATACTAACGGTCTAGAGATGGCAGTCATACAGCCCTAATGTGCCATCTCCTTCTTCACCTGGGCATATCCACACTCATATACACACATTCACCTGCCTGGAGCCTGGAGCTACAGCACTGTGAAGCAACACGTCCTCGTGTGCACAGCCTCAGCCTCTCTCCTTTCTGTTTATATGGCTGCCTGTCCACCTCCAGATCCATAAAGACCCACTGGAGACTGAGAGGCCCCAAAACTGGTCGGGGCTGGGACTCCGAGCCAGCTGAGGCGGTTCCCACCCCAACGTGGAGACCAGAAAGCATGGAACCTCCATACCTTCTCCAGTCTGTAGAGGCGGTCGGCTTTTATGATCATGTCTACCAGGGTGACGTTGTTGCTGCGCACAGCCACTGCCAGGGCAGTTTTCCCTTGCTGCAAGTAAGAAGCAGAAGGGCAGCCAAGGTTTCCACTGCAGTGGTGAGTTTGAACCCTCCTGGCCAAAGAAACCATTCTCGGTGTCTACAGTGCAGGGTGAAATGGTTTCCCAGGCAAGAGAGAAAAGGACTGTGGAAAAGTGACAGGTGGGACAATGTGGAATAACAATCCCTGCAGCCAGCTCCTGCGTTTCCTCAGCCCTTGTTAACTCTTCAACCTACCCTGTGGGCTCAGACAGGAAACGAGCCTCCTACCCCAAATTCTCAGATGAAGAAAGCAGCACCCCAAAAACAGATGTAGGTCCATCCCACCTCCCCACAGGCACCAGGACCTGCAGTGACATGGCCAACTGCCCCTGGGGCCAGTCAAGCACAAACCCCTTTGCAGGTCCAGCCTGATCCTACACCCCAGGCTGGCCTCATGATGGTATGTGCTGTCTTCACGGCCTGGGACATGTTCCAACACTTCAGACCTAAGCCTTAGCTCTCCTGAGACTCCTTACCACCTGAGGAAGCAGCCACTGAGAGGCACAGTGAGCCGGGAAAAGGGGTGCTGGGTGATGAGGAGGTCTCCTAAGCCCCAGGAACCCACCAGTTGACACAGGAAACAGGTAGCAGCAACCACAGCATGGGACAAGGACCTCAGAGGAGACGGGAGTGGCAGGGTAGGAAGGAGGCTGGAGTGTGAAGGATGGGGGTTTCGGACACTCTGAGAAGGAGAAAGCACTGCAGCTGGGTCTCTGGCAAAGAGGGATCATGAAAGCTTAGCAGGGCACGGCTCGGAGAACGGGTACCTTATCTCGAAGGTTCAGATCAACCCCCGCAATGAGGAGCATCTCCGCCACATCCTGACAGGCATGCTCTGCGGCCAGGTGGAGGGGCGTCTGCTGCCTCTGCGGAAAAGCCGAGGGGAGGTAAGCGAAAAAGCACAAACCGCAGCAGACAGGGTGGGACACTCCCTCCTGTAAGTGTGTAAGATGTTATAATGGGGGCAGGGCTTTCATCGTAAACAATTCTCATCAGAGAAAACTGGTAAAAACAAAGAGTGGGAAGAAGAAAAATCAGAGGGCGGAGGAGGAGAAGAAAGACAAGAAGGAAGAGAAGATGAAAAAGGGGAAAGAGAAAGGAGAAGGAAGAGGAGCAGAAAGAGGAGGAAAGGGAGAGAATGGGAGGAGATAATGACCGGTCTGTCCACATCCTGAGTCAGTATCTCTAATGATTCTAGTACATTTCCTCAAGTCTTTTGATATATTGGAGATCACCCTATATATGCATTTCCAATTTTATTTTCCTACCTACTGTAACACTTTTCACTTATTACAAACACTGTTTTTATTAACTCTGAAAGAGCCTCTTTCTGTCTGCCCCATAACTTACCTCATCACTTTTCTATTACTAAGTATTTGGGCTGGGCACACTGGCCCACGCCAGTAACCCCAACTATTTGGGAGGCTGACACAGGAGGACTCTAAATTCAAAGCCAGCCTGGGCAATGTGATAAGATCCTGTGTCAAAATTAAAAATAAAAAAAGGACCTGGGGATGCAGCTCAGTGATGAAATCCTCTCCACTCAATCCCCAGGGCCACACACATTAGAGTCATTTTCAAGCTGAGGACTTGAAATAAAAATGAAATTTGTGGGGAGGACGAGGGTACTAAGGACGGAAGGCAGGGCTTGTGCATGTGAGGCTCATACCTCCCACCGAGCATATCCCAGCCCTGTAACAAATATCTGTGTATGTGAGTTTTTAAGACACTTCTTGGGCTGGGGATTTACCTCAGTGGTTCCAGCGCCTGTCTTACAAGTGCAAGGCCCCGGGTTCGATCTCCGGTAACCACATAACATACTGGGCGTGAAGACTCATGCCCAGCAGCAATCAGTACCACACACCACGGTGCCGGGCGTCGTGGCTCACGCCTGTAATCCCAGCACTCAGGAGGCAGAGGCAGGAGGATTGCTGTGATGTGAGTTGGAGGCTGAGCTCAGGGCCAGCCTGAACCACAAAGCAAGACCCTGTCTCAAAAAAACCTAAAAAAAAAAAAAAAAAAAGATATTTCTTGAGGCCCAGTTCCCAGAAGTGGAAATGCTCATCATTTTACAGGTGTAGGAAACACTGGGCCAAGATGCTTCCTGCGTCCCTGGGCCCGGGGGTGTGTGGCCTGTGCCCTGCTAGGATATGCCTGAGTGGCAGAATGTGGGAATGGGGACTTAAAGGACTCCTGACCAATCAGGATTCAGAAATCTTGCTACACAAGAAACCAGAAAATACATCTCCTGCAATGTTACATACACCATGGCAGACCCTTAGAGATAGCTAAAATGTTCCAGATAAGAGAATGGTTAGTAAAATAATGCCGGCATCTGGCCATAGTGTCCCACGCCTGTCATCACAGCATATAAGAGGCTGAGGCAGGAGGACTGCTCTGAGTTCCAGTCCAGCCTGAACATAGTGAGACCAAAAAAACCAAAAAATAAAATGAAGCTACCATCAACAAATGTTCATATAACATTTCAAATGATAGACAGGGAATACCTCGACTCTGGGCCAGGCCCTGCCAGCCTAGGAGGGGGCTGGGAGGCTGCTGGGGCCTGGATGGTTTTCACAGCCACTTACATTGTCGATGGCATCCAGATCACTGTGGGCAGCAATAAAGAGCTCAACCAGTGCAGGGAAGTTGTGCCTTACGGCGAGGTGCAGCGGAGAGGTGCCCTGCTGTGGGACAGACAAGGGATCAGTGGCGGGGCCTTGAGGCTGCCCAACTGCTTGGGGTGGGTGCAGAAGAGGGTTACAGAGCTTCCAGCTCTGACCCTTCTCGAATCTCAAACATGAGTGGCCTGAGGATTCACAGCCCCCAAATCTGACTCCCTGGATCCTAAAGCTGATCCTCAAAATAAATGGGGCTCTGCATACCTGAGAGTAAGACACTGTTGTGCCAGTCCTGCACATATGCTCACTGTGTGACCCTAGATGGGCCATTTGTGGCCCTCTGCTAGTCTTCATCTGTCAAGTGATGACAGCTAAGGTGCTTTCAACAATGTCACCGACAATCTCTCATTTATTCAACGCATGATCCTAGCACATGCACAGGGCTGGTATCCATTCTTTTTTTTTGAGACAGGGTCTCATTTTGTAATTCAGGCTGGCCCTGAGCTCACTATGTAGTACCTGGGATCGAACACAGGATCCTGTCCTTGCAAGGCAAATGCCTGAACCACAGAGCTAAATCCCTGGCCCTGGTATCCACTCTTACAAGTGCAACATCTTACACACACTTACAAGTATTTTTACAAATGGGAATACTGGGCTGGGGACTTAGCTCAGGAGTTCCAGCACCTGCCTTGCAAGTGCAAGTGAAAGGTTCGATCCCTGATAACCACATACAACAATGCCGGGCGTAAGGTTTGATCCCTGGTAACCACATACAACAATGCCGGGCGTAAAGACTCATACCCACCAGCAATCAGACCACATCCAACAGTGCCGGGTGTGGTAGCTCAACCCTGTTATCCCAGCATTCGGAAGGCAGAGGCAGGAGGGTTGCTGTGAGTTCAAGGCTGGGCTCAGGGCCAGCCTGAACTATAAAAGCGAGACCTTATCTCAAAAAAAAGAAAGAAAAAGAAAAGGAACCTGAGCTCAGAAAACCTAAGCAACTTACCTGAAGACACAGCTCAGGAGTCCATGTCTGACCGGACTTTACATCCAGTACTTATTGAGAAATGTTAGGCCAAGTGCTTAACAAAGTATTTCCAGCTACTCGGGAGTCTGAGGCAAGAGGATCACAATTCAAGCCCAGACTAGACAACTTAGTGAGACCCCATCTCAAAATAAAACTGGAAAAGGTAGAGGAGGATGTAGCTCAGCACTCCCTGGTTCAATCCCCAGTACCACACGTACAAAAACTATTAAATCCCAGTTTAATTAAACAACAGACATTCCTTAATTTCAATCATGGGAAGAATAATAAGACCTGTTATTCCTGCACAGAGGCAGGGAGGTGAAAGCAGCTTTTCAAATGTATCCTAACTGGAAAAAATGAACAACTAAGGGGTCAGACTGGTTATATAAAAGATTACCACTAAGACCTGCTATGTAAATGAGTGGAACAGCAGGTGACTCACTTGGTCAAACTGCAAGCCTGTCTTTGGTGCAGCTCCTGTCTGCTGGGACGCCACTCAACTCCCCTGAGAACTACCAGTCTCTCCCACCACATCCCAAGTGCCCGAAGTGTTGGGAGCCTGGCAAGGAGCGCCTCCAATCCAGGCACCCACTTCTGCAGTTACACAGTCAGCCACATTGGTGCAGCCACCCGCGTGGATGAGGGCCCGGCACACCCCCTCAGAGCCGTGGAGGGCCGCGTAGTGGAGGCAGCTCAGCTTCTTCTAGAGAGAAAGAGGCACAGCACAGAGTGATTAGGCCCCCTCGTGGTAGAGCTGTCCTAGCTCTGTGGGCTCCTCTGGATCCCAAGGATGGGGACCAGCCCTGGGGTCCACTGTGATCCCAGCTGTCTCCTCACCTCATGTCACATTGGGGTGCAGACCATAATATGGCATCTCTCTCGCAGGCAAGCAGCAGAGTATCAACCCCGGTGATAGTTTCAGAGAGGAGGGAAAATCAGACTGGCAAAGCCCATAAGCACAAACAGGCTGACACCCTGCCCAGGTAGAGCGGGCATTGGCCCGGGCAGGCAGGGGTGGCAGGCTGAAATCCAGGGCTTGATGGAGATGACAGCCAGGTGCTCTGCACGGGGACCGATGGTCCCAGTGTGCCAGGCTAGGGATCACTGAGACATAAGACTTTCCTTTGTTGTTAGTGGTGGCGGTGGTGGGTTTGGGAGATGGGTTTTTTCTGCGCTGCTGAGGCTGGCCTTGAACTGACTATATATATCGCCCAGGCTGCTCACCTGTCACCCTGCCTCAGCCTCCTAAGTGCTGGGATGACAGGTGTGCAGTACCACTCTCAGTTCAGACTCCAGGACAGTTATGAGGAAACCAGGATGAGAGATGAGTTGGTTACCCCACCAAAGTCCACCTTCCAGGGAGAAATGCAGTCACATAAGACCTGTCTCTATAGGCCGGGGATTTAGCTCAGTGATTCAGGCACCTGCCTTGCAAGTGCAAGGTCCTAAATTCAATCCCCAGTAACCACATACAACAATGCCAGGCATGGAGACTCACACCCAGAAGCAATCAGTACCACATACCACAGTGCCAGGTGTGGCCTGTAATCCTAGCACTCAACAGACAGAGGCAGGAGGATTGCTGTGAGTTTGAGGCTGCGTTCAGGCAAGACCCTGTCTCAAAAAAAAAAAAAAAAAAAAAAAGACTTGTCTCCTCCTTGAGACTGCTGCATGACACTCTGGGGTGTCAGCTCTAGCACAAGGCCCTAGACAGTGCACAACTGCAGCCACACAAAGCCTCCCAGACACAACAGCCTCATCTCCAACGGCCTCTCGATGCTACTATGAAGCCTATGCAGGGCTGAGCACAAAAAAGGGACTCACGTCCAGGAGCAGTGCTGTGCCAACGCAGGGGCGTGAGCTGAGTGCCCTGCAGCAGCTCCCGGCCCTCTCTGGACCTGTGTCCTCTGCAGCCTCCTGGGGTGGCAGTTCCCACACCACCAGTGAAGTTCCGCAAACCCTGAACTTGTGACTTACGAAACACTGTTCACATGTCTAGGGCTGTGGTTGGGATGTGGCCGTCCCCTGGAAAGCTCATGTTGAAATTAAATTGGCACTTGTGGCCTGGGGATGGGGGCCCCTAAGGTGGACAAAGGACCTTCCTCGTGGCCTTGGGTTATTTATCAGGAGAGCAGCTGTTAGAAAGCAAAGCCACCTTCATGTTTTCCCTCTTCCTTCCTTTCTTTCTTTCCTTCCTGCTTGCTTTCTTCCTCCCTTCCCTCCTTCCTCCTTTCCTAACGGGGGATCAAACCCAGGACCTCCACACTGAGCTATCTCCCCAGCCTTTTTTTACATTTATTTTCAGAGAGGATTTCACTGAGTCATTTAATTGCCCAGGCTGGGCTCCAACTTGCAGCTCTCCGGCCTCAGCCTCCCAGAGCGCTGGGGTTACAGATGTGCACCCCCACTGCTGGCTTCATTTTATCTCCTCCATCTCGCTCACGTTCCCTTCTACTTCTCTCCCAAAAGAGGACGCAGCAAGAGCCCTTGCCAGGGGCAGCTGTCCCATCTTGGACAGTCTCTGCGAGCAGCAGCACTGGGGTTGAGACAACAGGAATTTGAGACTCAGCTTTGCTTGCTCCTGGTATGAGAAAAGCCTTCTAAGCTTCAGTTTTCTCATCTATAAAATGGGTGACATTTCCCAAGGCAATAGTTAAGAGGAGGCTTTGTGAACTACTTGGAGCCCAACAATAAAGACAGTAAGGTATATTGCAAACATATACCAATAAACTTAAAAAAGACAAAGAGTCAGGTGTGATGGCACAGCCTATAACCCCAGGACTGTGCAGGCTGAGGCAGGAGGATCACTTCAAGTCCAACCTGAACTACATAGCAAGATTGTCGAAAGAGAAAGAGAACAAAAGAAAGGAAAGGAAAGGAAAGGAAGGAAGAAAGGATGCTAACAGGTGTTGAGTCCCAACCCATAGTAAAGTGGAAAAGTGAGTATAGTTATCACATTTTATAGTTGGGAAACAAGGCTCAGAGAGGGGTAAGCAAGGCGCCCAAGATCACAGAGCTCCCAGGGCAGAGGCCCAGACAAAGTGGTTCTATATCTCGAGGACTCTGCTCACAAATGCTCAGTAACCTCTGTGGCTGCCTCTGTGACACGTGTGGCTCTGCAGCCTGGACATACCTCAGCCCTCGGAGGTACCTACCTGGGTGAGGACATTCACATGGCTCCCGGCCCCGAGCAGGCGCTGCACACAATCTAGGTGGACGCCTTCAGCGGCCATGTGCAGGGCCGTGAGGCCTTCCTGAAACACACCAGGAAGGTGAGGAAGAGACAGGTGAGGGCACGCCCATGTGCCAAGCTCCTGACCCGGCTCTGCATGCCCTCCTGACCCAGCCCTGCTCTCCTCTATGCCCTAGCTGGCCTCGCCCCCTAAATTCTCCCACTATGGGACACTCAGCCTGCACCCGCGACCCACTGAGTTCAGGTTTTAGCCAATGATGATCTTGCCCACAGGTGTTAGGTTGAGCGTGACCTCAGCTCCCGGGCTCCACTGCCTCAGCCAGGGGAATCCAGACCACACCACTCCCTCGGGGAGCTCCCTCGGGGCTACAGACTCACTGCATTCTGCTCCTCCAGGTCCAGCCCAATGTCCACAAGTCGCTGCAGCACAGCTGTGTGACCCCTGCTGGCAGCCAGATGCAGCGCTGTGTTCCCCTCCTGCGGAAAGACTGTGTGCCTAAGAGCCAGCCGACCCTGAGGCCCAGCAGCACAGAGCCTCACAGACCCCACAGGCACCACCCCCATTTTTTTTTTTTTTTTGAGACAGGGTCTCACTTTGTGGTTCAGGCTGACCCTGAGCTCAGCCTCCAACTCACATCACAGCAATCCTCCTGCCTCTGCCTCTAGAGTGTTGGGATTACAGGCCTGAGTCTTCACGCCCAGTATTGTATGTAGTTACCGGGGATAGAACCTGAGCCCGTGCGATTGCAAGACAGGTGCCAGAACCACTGACCTAAATCCCCGGCCCCACCCTCATTTTATAGATCATAAAGCTGAGGCCCAGGGAGCAGAAGTGGCATATCCAGGCTCACAGAGCAACCCTGTGACAAGCGACGCCTTGAACGCTGGGCAATGCCACCCTAACCCAGCACTGCTCCCAAAACTCCAAGCAGAAGCTCTTCCAAGGTCAAGCCCAGGTCCTTCTGTCTTTATACTGCAAGACAGATGAGTTACTTTCAGAATAAAACACCCTCTTTCCATGTGTCCACACAAAGCATTTCTCCTTGGGCACCCCAGGTCATCCCGGGGTGCCTGGATCTAACATGTCCCCCAAGAGGCTCGTATGCTGAAAGCTTGGTCCCCAAAGCAGCATCATTCAAAGCTGGAGACTGAGGACACGGGCAGCTCATGAAGATCCGCCCATCGATGGGGGCTAAGCTGACAGGGTGCTGGGAGGTGACAGAACCCAGCCAGCGGGACCTCACTGAAGGAGGACATGCCCCAGGAAGGATACCCTCACCCCTCTTTGCTTCTTGCATTGGGGTGAGCTGCTTTCCTCCCCCACTGCCCGCCACCCTGATGTTCTGCCTCACTACAGGGCTAAAGCAATGTGGCAGCATCACATGGGCTGAAACCTCGCTAATCAAGAGCCAAAATACACCTTTCCTTGCCAGGTGTGGGGCTCACACCTGCCATCCCAGTAGTCAGGAGGCTGAGGCAGGAGGACTGCCACAAGTTCATCATGGTGAGGATTTCCTGTGTACAAAACCTACATCTCAGGCCTCTTGGTGCCGCCAACCACAGCACCCACTGGGAACATGATACACACCCTGGTCTTGGGCACCGGCCCTTCCAGTATAGCTGCCATCAGAAGAAGGCACAGGCGAGATACCAGTTCGGTAAAGGTGTCAAGGATTTCTGCTGGCCTCAGTACCTTGTCTCTGACACTGTGGTCACAGCCTGAGCCCACGAGGAAGTCCAGAACCTCCAGCTGCCCGTGCTCAGCAGCCCTGTGGAATGCTGTCCTGCCCAGCTGGCCAGAAGGAGAAGGCCAGTAAGCCCTCCTCGCCCTCCCAGTGGGCATGTGGCCCTGCCCTCCCAGCCTCTGCTTCTCCACCCCTCCGAGCTCACCAGCCCCAGACACTCCCACATCTCCGGGGCCCACACACCCTGTCTGGAAAGCCCAGAACCCACTTCCCAATACCAGCTGTTTGGAGGGTACCCTGACCCACCACAGTCCTTTGGGGGCTCCCTACTGCCTCCCGACTGATGGAGTTTCTGGGTTGGGTGGAGATCTCCAGAAGGGCCCCAAATCCCTTTGACTTTCCCTGCAGATTAATGAACCCTACAGGGCCCTCCCCCCACCCCAGGCTCCAGCAGTGCTCCCAGCCCTGTCCAGTCTTCTCCAAATCCCATCCCTTGACCACATGCCACCTCCCGTGAAGCAGAAAGGGGCACTTTCTTCTCCAACCTGGCCAATGCACGGTCAGTTCTTCTCGCAGGATCCCACTGTCGGTGCCTTAACACCTCCTCTAGAGCAGCAAGCCAGGCAGGACGCAGTCTGCGCATGTGTATTACAGGATGTCCTCTGGGCATGCGCAAGAGTGGTCCAAGTGCCCCAGCCAAGGGAAAGCCCTTACCTTGTCCCTGTGGTCTAAGGGCATGTCTTGCAGGTCCTCCATCACGAACGCCAACACAGGCACGTGGCCTCTCAGGGCTGCGCAATGCAATAAGGCCAGGCCGTCCTGGAAACAAGCGCAAAGTGGGCCCTGTCTGCAAAGGGAGGTCTTTCTCATGTACTACCTTTCCCCGGGACACACCCCACGCAACCCTGCACTGGAGGACCAAGCCAGGATGTCAAGCTCAGCACTGTCCTACCCCTCAGCCCTGGGCCCAGTGCCTGAGCCTCATGAGCCTCCCTCTCTGCCCAGGTCCAGTTAGGAAAATAATCCTGCTGCCTCAGCTGGAGCTAGAAGATTGCCTAGAGGAAAAGTATTTTACAAATTAAAAAATGATTTTAAAACTACATGGCCAGACATGGTGGTGCACACCTGTAATCCCAGTACTCAGGAAGCTGAGGCAGGAGGTTCACCATGAGTTCTAGGCCAGCGTGGCTGACCTAGTAAGTTCCAGATCAACCTGAACTACATAGTAAGAGCCTGTCTCAGAAAAACAAAACAAACAAAAAACAAGACAACAGCAGAGGCTCCCAGGCGCTGTGCCTTGCTGGGACCTCCTCCCTCAGACTGCACGCACCCCACTGAGCCGCAAAGATGCCAAGCTCGTTAAGGTGCCAGCACCCAGCCCAATGTCACACATAGGACCACCGCCTTCTCCCAGTGGGCTGAGGCAGGCATGAGCTCCAATTTCCAAAGAGAGAAACTGAGGTTCAGAATGTTGAAGTAACTCATTCAGGGTCCCAGGGCTTACAAATTGGGCCCAGCCCTTTGTATCCCACTACAGTGAAGAAGGAGTGGAAGCAGCGCCTGATGGGAGAACACAGGAGGGCCTATGGGGAGTTACGGTTTCTCTCTTGTTAGCACAGAGGCTGACTGGAGGCGGGGGGGGGGGGGGGGGGGGGGGGGGGGGGGGGGGGGGGGGGGGGGGGGGGGGGGGGGGGGGGGGGGGGGGGGGGGCGCATCCCAGGGCTGAGTGTGGGCGGGGTAGGGAAGGGTTCTCAGGAGGCAGGTGAGTCTGAAGGCACAGATAGGGGTGGGGAGCAGAGCAGGGAATGGGGGTACAGACCTGTGCCTCAGGGGCTTCGCGGGCTGATGCCTCACCTTGTTCTCACAATGGATCTTGGCCCCGGAGTTGACCAGAATCTGGAGGACTTGCAGGTGGCCGAACCAGGCAGACAGGAGAACCGCATTCATTCCGAACTGGGCGAGAGGACAGGGGGTGAGGGCGTGGCAAGGGGGCGTGGCCTGAGCCTTGTGTTCCTGCGGCCAAGCCCCAACCACAAGGGAACGAGAAGCCTTAGGAATCTAGACACCCTTAAGTTGTTTAACAGAGAACCGCAGGCTATTGCACATGTTTTGTTGTTAGATGAAACCTAGTGATAAAATAGCTGCCATCTACTTTAATCATTGTTCAATAAAGAAAGATCATGTTAAAACAAGAAAATTGGAAAGAACCAATTTCAGAATCTTCTTTACAAATAAACGTCATGAGCAACATGGGGGGTTTAGCTCAGTAGTTGAGCATTTGCCTGCCATGCAGAGGGCCCTGGGTTCTACAAGAAGAAACAAAATAGAAAGAAAAGCACATGACATTATCTGTAGTGTCTGACTGGTAGATCTTGCCCTGGTCTGAGAATTGTAGGTTTGGTTTGGTTTTAGAGGCGGGCTGGCCTCGAACTCACCCTGTATCCCAGGTTGTACCCCTTCTGCCTCGGCCTCCCGAGTGCTGGGATCACAGGTGTACGCCACCACCCCGGCGGACAGTTGCTGTTAAAATCACACTTGAGCATCCTGGAGGGGTGGCTGTGGTCCGCAGCACCCAGACCTCATAAGATCAGAGTGGTCCCCTTGCTGCACTGCGACCTCAGCTCGGGTGGGGCTGGCCCCACACCCATCGCTCTTGGTCCCTCCCGGCAGATGGAGCACGTTGCAAGGAGGCAGCCATTGCTGACTCATCCCACCCCAACTAATAATCAACCCCTCCCATGGCGGGCCCCAGAGCAGGGAGAAGCCAGAACAGAAAGAAGGATTTTCAATGAGCACTAAGTCTCTGCAAAGAGTTACTAACATTTTAAGAAAACCTAGGAGCTGAATGAGATAGTGTGTGCCTGTAATCCAAGTTATTTGGGAGGCTGTGACAAGACAGAGACAAATTAGAGCCCAGTCTAGGTTTAATAAGGCCCTGGACCCTCTCCCTTGGCTGGGGGCTGTAAGATGTAGCTCATTCAAAAGGCTCTGCGTTCAATCCCCAGTAATGAAAAAATATTCAAGTTAGATTTTGTGTGTGTGGGCATGTAAGAGAGAGAAAGGAAAAAAAAAAAAAGAGAAAGAGAGTGTGTTTGTGCATGTATGTGTATACACACACGTGCAGGGGATCACACATGCTAGACAAGATCTGTCACTAAGCCATCTTCCCCCGCCTAAATTTAGGATTTTAAACTGTATCCTTATTAAATATCACTGTCAGATTCAGCCCTTTTCCTAAACTTGTAACTTTATTTTCCTTTTTCAATACTGAGGATGAAACCTGAGAATGTCCTGAGCTACATCCCCAGACTCTCTCACCTTTTTTTTTTTTGACAAGATCTTGCTAAATTGCCCAGGCTGGGCTCAAATTTAGAATCCTCCTGCCTCAGCCTCCCAGAGCACAGGTGCGGTGTGCACCATCACGCCCAGCTGACAGAGCCACTGCCACAGACTACCTTCAGTGCTTTCCACAGTTTGTTCAGGACTACAGTCCCCAAGCTAGTCAGGGTTGGTTCAGTATGGCCAGCACAGAACCTGTGACCCATCAGGAGAGACCTGGCTCCTGGTGGCTCTCCTCACTAGGCCTTTGTCCATCCAGCCAAGTATCTGTTCTGCGCCCACACTGCTCCTCACTCACACAGTAATGTGAGGGACTAAAAAGGCAGTAAGAAAAAAAAGGAAAAGAAAAGAAAAGGCAATCAGAACAGAGAGGTCCTGCACATGGACAGCTTTTTATTACTGCGCCGGGATCAGCCCAATATCCTGACCACGATGACTGACTCTCCGCCACCTGCACCCGGGCATCTGTGAACCAGCAACAGTCTCAATGACTGGCTTGTGGGCCCAGAGAGACCTCAGGTGCCTTTACCCTGTCCTATAACAGACAGACAAACAGACACCCCCACACACAGGCCTTCTAGGGAAGTGCCTACCGCATCCACATCGTCCACAGCAGCCCCGTGCTCCAGGAGCAGCTGCACAGCCTCCTCGTGCCCTCCACCTGCGGCCCAGTGCAGGGCCACTCTGCCCACCTGCGAGAGGGACAGGGGCCGTGTCACTGCACCTGCAAGGACAGCTGGCTTGCAGGCTGGCAGGACCTCTGTTCTTGGGACAAGCTTCTCAACCCAGGTCTTGGGAAGCTCTGTACAGCCTGGCACTGCCCAGCATGGCTTTCAGAAGGACCAACCAGGCACACGTGGTGGCTTGCACCTCAAATCCCAGCATTCTGGGAGGCGGAGGCAGAAGGGTCATAAGTTGGACCTCAGCCTGGGCTAAATAAAAATAAAAGGGCTGGGAATTTAGCTCAGTGGTACTGTGCCTACCTGGCAAGTGCAAGGTTCTGAGTTCAATTCCCAGTACTGTAAATAAATAAATAGAGCTAAAGATGGAGCTCAGCGGAAAGGCCCTGGTTCAACCCTCAGCATCGCCAAAAAAAGGGCCAGACAACATTCCACTCTAAGCCTGTGTTCTGTCTGGCAGCTACCTGTGTCCTACAATTATTCTCCATGCGCTCAAGGGACACCTGAGAGCCTGACTTCAGCCTTGTCTTTAGCCTCTACTCGTTCATCATGGAGACCGGTCTTTGTGACATCTGAGTGACCAGGGAAGAAGCCAGCTGCCTTCTGCCCTCCATCCTTGTCAGCTTAGAAGTGGGAATGGAAGGAAACTGATTTTCTGTGTGGTCTCGGGCAAGTCGCGTCCCTGCCCCTGTTCCCCCCTCCCTCGGCGCCTCTGCCCACACTGTCCCTTCTGCCTGGACCCTGGTCCTTCTCCCCTGGCTCGCTGGAAGCTCCGACCCCTCCATGTGCTCCTGTGACAATGGACTGTGAGAGTCTAGGTCACCAGGAGGGCCGAGGCCACCCCTGACAGTTCTGTGATCTGAGCCACCAGCGCAGCCCCAGGCACCAAGCACTTGGAGGATGAGTACAAGAACCAGTGAGCATGCAAATGAATGAATATGGTGTCAGCGCCCCGGCACCCTGCAGGGCCGCACTTTCTAGCAGATGCTTGTCCAAGAGTCAAGACCAAGGCCACATGCAGTGCTGGCACTTCCTGGCCTCCTGGTCTCTCCAGAGAGAGACCACAGCAAACGGAGCACAGTGCTCCAAACCCAACACAGTAGATGTGTCCAGAACTCCTGACCCACTGCCAGCCCCACACAGGCTCACAGTCCCCACGGCACTGTCGTGCCACCCAAGTTAGCACAGCCTCTGCAGCCCGCTGGACCCCAGGGATCCCCTCAGCAGGGTCAGAAGCCTGGGTTGTCCCCGCCTCTTGTGAGCCCTGGGAACCGGCCTGGGCTCGCTAAGCCTCCGTCCCACTTTGTCTGGGGTGCTGAGCCAAGTCACTGTTGCTCCTGCTGAATCGCTCTTACCCCCGTCCCGGGGACCCCACAGGCACCTTCCCAACTGGGTGCCTCGAGGGTCTGTCCTAACATGCACTCTATCCTCGCAGGTGCCTCTCAGGTGAGCCACGAGGCCTTCCCCACGCAAAGCAGGAACTTACGTGGTTTCTGGCCCTGACATTAACCCTCCTCGCGATCAGCTGCTTCAATCTCCCAACCTGGTTCCGCCGTGCAGCCTCCTGCAGCTGCCTCTCCAGGGGAAGCACTGCGGAAGAGGGGGTACAGGGTGAGAGGAAGGCTCCCCGCCTTTCCCAGAGCAGCTTTGGTGATGGGGTCGGAACCAGCTTCTCTAATAGGCCCCGAGTGAGGCCAGAGAAGCCAGCGGGGCTGGACACTGGCAGCTCTGAGGGATCCAGGATCCAGAGCCAGAGCAGCCCAGGCCAGGGACACACACCATCCTCCCCAACCCCAATGTTTCTTTGGAAAAGCTAAATAGAAGCTCAAGGAAATGGCAGGAGCTAAAGGTGGGGAGGGACATTTCAGAACACAGCAGGCTTTTAAAAGAGCCCCTCTCGGCCCAGTGTGATAGCACACACCTATAAGCCCAGCACCTTGGGAGGCTGAGGCAGGAGGATCCTTATAAATTCAAGACCAGCCTGGCTGGGGTACAAAGTGAATTCAAATCCAGCCCAAACTGGAATGAATCAAGACAATGTCTCAAAAAACAAAACTAAAAAAAAAAAAAAGATTCTTTAGGGTGCAAACCCCCTGAAACAAGTGTGTGTGCTGTGCTGTTTTCTTTCCCCCAGGACAGGGATGCAAACCCTGGCCACTCTACCCCTGAGCTGCATCGCCAATCCTTTCTGTTCTGAGATAGTCTCTCTTAATTTCTTCAAACTGATTTCAAGCATTCAATCTTACTGCCTCAGGCTCCAGAATGCTAAAATCACTCGCATGTGCCACCACGTCCTGGCCTGCTTTTTCTTCCTTAACCTTTTGCCTTTGAAGCAGGCCAGTCCAGGGTCAGAAGAGCGTCGCCAGCTTCCTGCAGCAGGAATGGGCACGTACCTCCTGCGGGTCTCAGTTTCCTCGGGTGAAAACTCTAGGAAGGTGACTGCAAGATTCTGACACCCACCATCCCAGGGGAACCCTGCGGAGCAGCCTGGCTTGTGCTGGCAAAGGGCTCCGGGTCCCAGGGGGACCAGTAAGCGGCTCCTGCTCAGGGCCCTGCTGTCTCCTCCCCAGACCCCAGCAAAAACACACTTCGCTCTCTGGCCCCATCTTTACCCAGGCTCGGTGCTCTGCCCACAATTACCTCTGCTCCCAGGCACCATTGCTGCTAGTTCTTTGAACATGAGGCTCCCCTGAGGTGAGGCTGCGGCTCAGGTACCCTCAGCCCCAGACAGAACCCTGCAACCCCTTGGGAACTGTCCCCGGACTGTGGAGCCGCGCCGCCGCCCCCGCCCCTCAAGGAGGACACCCACTTTGCTTGCTTGGGCATTTTCCACATGCTGTGACTGCACTCTGGGGATTTGGGGGGCGCCCTGGGCTCATCTGTCAGGGCTGCAGGGTGGGGGAGTCGACGTAGGGACCTGGGCAATGGGGGCACTGGCTGAGAGCTCAGAGGCCCTCGGCCCACTTGGAGCAGCACAGCACCCCCCGCGCCCCCCCCCCCGATTTCAGGCCCTCCCATCGACCCGGGCGGGGCTGGGTTTCCAACGTCGCTTCCACGAGCCACCCCCTCCTCCGCTTTCCTCTGCGCAATGGAGATGACCACAGGTCCCACCTGCGGGACTGCGCAGTGCCCTGCTTCAAAGCTCTGTGAGGATGCGATTCGGTTCCTGTCCGCCGCTCTGGGCCTGTGACGCCCAGATGCGCAGCCTGGGTCCCTACGCCGCCAGCCTCACCCTCTCCCCTG
>PVIR01002238.1:0-105321 GCA_004026965.1 Petromus typicus
CCATTCAAGAAAAGAATACACATACAAAGGAAAGCCCAACAGAATCACACCAGATTTTTCAACACAAACACTCAAGTCAAGGAGAGGCTGGAGTGAAGTGTTTCAAACCCTAAGAGAAAAACAACTTGTAACCTAGATTAATGTGTCCTATAAAACTGTCTTTCAAAATTGATGGCTAAATAAGATACTTTCATGACAAAGAACACCTGAGAAACTTCATGAAAACCAAACCTGCACTCTAAAAAATTCTATACAATATCCTAGAAAAAAACAATGAATATCACAATTCCATAAGACTCAGCAGAGTGAACTTATTGGGTAAGGCATGAAACTGAATAAAAAGAGGTGAAAGCAAAGAATAAAAGAGCCAACAACAGGAAAACATCATGACAGGACTAAATCAGCTCATATTGGTTGTAACCATTATTGTTGATGGCTTAATACATCAGTTAAAAGACACAGACTGGCAGAATGGATTGTGAATCAAGATCCACAATAGGCTGTATTGAAAAAAATCTAATTCAGAAAAATTCATAGAAAGTAAAAGGATAGAAAACAGTTCTCCATGTAACAGGAAATGGCAAAAAAGTAGGAGTGGCTATCTCATTTGCAAACAAAGTAGAATTCAAACCAAAACTCAATCAGAGAGACGAAGAAGGACACTACGGTCTCATACTGGGAACAATCTAAGAGGAAGAGATAACATTCATGAAAATTTATGCATCTCTAGTGCACCCAACTATATGAAACAAATAGGAATGGACATCAAGAAACATATAAGCACCAATAGGAAATCTCAATACCCCACTGTCACTAATAGATCAACTAGAAAAAAATCAACAACAACAAAAAAAAATAGAA
The DNA here is from genome assembly GCA_004026965.1 of Petromus typicus. Classification (NCBI taxonomy): domain Eukaryota; kingdom Metazoa; phylum Chordata; class Mammalia; order Rodentia; family Petromuridae; genus Petromus; species Petromus typicus. The sequence goes on from PVIR01002238.1 coordinate 862, forward strand.
ATGAACCAAAGTTTTGAACAAATGCACTTAATAGATGTCTATAGAATATTCCACCCCACAAAATCAGGATATATTTTCTTCTCAGTTGCTTATGAGTCACTCTCCAAAATAGATCAAATAGTAGATCAGAGTATATTTAAGTAAAGGAAAGGAATTGAAATTATCCCCTGTATATTGTCAGACCATAATGCCTTAAAATTGGAGGGCAATAGCAAAAGAAATTCTAAGAATTTCACAAACACATGGAAATAGAACAACACCTTTCTCAGCAATCAATCAATGTGTCACAGAAGAAATTAGACAATTACTGCAATTAAATGATAATGCTAATACAATTATAGAGTAATCTGTGGGACACAATGGAAGAAGTTCTATGAGGGAAATTCATAGCAGTTAATGTCCATATTAGGTAAATAGTGAGCTCAGATAAACAACCTAAGGTTAAAACTCAAGCTACTAGAAAAAGAGGAGCAAGACAAACACAAAGCTCATACAAGGGACAAAACTGTAAGAATGAAAACTGAACTTAATGCAATGTAGATAAGAGAATGATATAAAAACTCAACAAATCTAAGAGTTGATTCTTCGAAAGAATAAACAAAATTGACAAACGTTTAATGAATTTTATCATCTGCAAAAATGGAGGAAAAAGCTCAAATACATGCAATCAGGAATGAAAAAGGGAAAATCACCACAGATCCAGCAGACTTCTAGAGGATAAACACCTACTGAGAGAACTTTTACTCAAATAAGATGGAAAAGAAGAAGAAATGAATACATTCCTAGATATATCTGAACTTTTAAAGTTAAATATAGAAGGTATGAATATACTAGATACCCCTATGTCAATCAGTAAAATTGAAAATATAATAAAAAACTTACCAACAAAGAAAAGTCCAGGTCCTGATGGTATTGCTGTGGAATTGTACAAAATATTTATGGAATAGCTAATGCCACTACTTCTCAAATTATTTAATGAAATTGAAAGGGAAGCAATACTTCTGAATTCATTCTTGGGAGCAAATATTACCTTGATTTTAGAAACAGAGAAAGACCCAACCAAAAAAGAGAACTACAGGTCGATCACCCTAATGAACATAGATGCAAAAGGCCTCAATAAGATCCTGAAAAACAGAATATAGAGAATCATTAAGGACATCATATACCCTCACCAAGTTGGATTCATCCCAAGGATGCAAAGATAATTCAGGGTAGATTAATAAACAAGTGTAACACAATATATTAACAGACTCAAGATCAAAAAACCATATGATCATCTCAATAGATGCACAAAGAACAATTGACAGCCTCCAACACCCACTCATGATTAAAACCTTAAAGACTTCAAATAGATGGTCTTTATCTTAACCTGATAAAAGCCCTTTACAAAAAAAAAAGTCATCATCATACTAAATGTTCAAAAGCTGAAATATTTCATGTTAAGATCAAGAACAAGACAAAGATGTCCACCATCACTGCTTCTCTTCAATATAGTTCTAGAAACGTTAGCCACAGCAATTAGACAAGAAAAGAAATAAAAGAAATAAAGATAATAAAGGAAAAGTTAAACTTTCATTATTTGCTGCTGACATGATGATATTCTATAGAGAAGGTCCTAACAACTCAACCAAAAGACTGCTAGACTTAATCATCAGTAACACAGCTGGATACAAGGTCAGCACTTAAAAATCAATAGCCTTTCTACGTACAAACAACAGACTCATTCACAGAGAAATTAAGGAATCAATTTCTTTCACAACAGCATCTAAAAAATGAAATATCAAGTAATAAATCTAGCAAAAGAGGACAAAGAACTGTACTCTGAACATTACAATACTCTACAAAGGCAAATAGAAGAGGATGTCAGAAAATGGAAAAACACCCATTTTTTTCCCTGGGTAAGAGGAATGAATATCATCAAAACAGCCATAGTGTCCAAACTACTACATAGATATAATGCAATCCAGTTGAAATCCAAATAGTATATTTCACAGAGCTAGAGAAAATACTCCAAAAATTCATCTGGAACCACAAAAGACCTACAACAGCAGAAACAATCCTAAGCATTAAGGACATGGTAGCGAGCATCACAATCCCCCATTGGAAACTATACAACAAAGCCACAGTGATAAAAACAGCATGGTCATGGCAAACAAACAGCCCTAAGGATCAGTGGAACAGACCAGAAGATCCAGAAACAACTTCAGATATACTAAGCCACCACATCTCTGACAAAGGAGCCAAACACCCCCAATGTAGGATATAAAAATATTTTATGGTAAAAAGAGAAAAAAAGCTTATGTATATAGGGGGCTGGGAGTTGTAGGGAGAGCAAGGGAATGGGAAAAAATGGGAATCAAGATACATCATGTACAGGCACAAATCTCAATGTTGAATGTGATTGTGAAGTGTAGCTAAAATGTACCAGTACACTCAATAAAGGAAAACAAAGCCACTCTTTACATACCATAAGGAAAAAAAAAAGTGCACTAAACCCATCAGTAAATTAATTTAGTACCACATACTCTTAATGCCAATATCCTACCCTTGATCCACATTAACTTAACCTCTGGTTGGACATCTAGATAAAAACCACAATAGTGTGTTTAAGACATATATTAAAACACATATGTACCTGAGATAATTCTGGCTTATACCTGCTGTTTTGGCACAATTAACAGACCCACTTTTGTTCTATAGAATATTTCAGTTTTGTTCAACGTTCATATGACCTCCCTTCTCATAGGTCACAGCTATGCAAGGCTTTGAATTCAACTCTGTCCGGATTCGAATTCAAACTCTCTACATTTGTAACTGCAAAACCTTGCCCCACTTATAAACTCTTCCATGGCTCAGTATTACAAAATGGAAGGGATTGTGAACAGTGCCAGCCTCATAGATATTACACAAGGCTTTCATGATGTACTGCAGATAATTTAACAGCTTGATGCATACCTAGTGAAAACTACAAATGTTCCCTAACTAACTGTGTGGAGAGATTCCATAGCTCAGTCAAGGCACATTGAACATTTCAGCCTCAGTTCAGTCTGCTCCAAAGCTGTTGCCCTGGATGTGCATAAACATTTGTTTTCCTCATGAGTGCCAAAACCCTCCAAGTCCCTAAAGGTCCCTTTTTTGTCTCTTGCATCTAACAACCCATCCCATGCCTGATGTGCAGAAGTTCTGCCTGCACTTTTAGTTTGTAAAGTTGTTGACTGAAAATTTATATTGGAAAATCAATTCCATAACAATTTTCTATATATTCCTTGAGGAATGTTTGGATATAACTTAATTTAGGTCTTCCTAGAACATGTACCTTAAGAACTGTACAAACTTCAAGAACAGTTGAATTAGTAGAAATATCCCACTAAGCCACATTCATGTATTTATTGAGTATGTTTAAGATATCACAGGTAGATCACAAAAATTCTGTGTTCATAGAATTTATATTTAAGTAGGAGTGATGAACAATAAAAATATGTATAAGTATAAAACTGGGATACAGAAATAAGGTAGAGAAAAATAAGGGGCAACCACCCTACAGGCTTAATGATGGGTTGACTTTACATCCTAGATTTTCAAGGAAAAATTCTAAATTTATGCCACTATTCCAGCAAAATTGTTGGGTTCTTTTTCACTTTCAGAAATGTTCAAGTGTGGAAGTGTTTTTATCATTCTACTTATATCATTGCAATGACTTCACTTTGACCCTGGAAAGAGAAGATATTTTTTATACTACTGAAAATAGAAGGGAATAAGGTCAGACATTAGGAGACTAAGTATGAGGTTATTGCAATAATCCACAAGACAGATAATGTAGGCTCAGATTTTAGCGATAAGACTAGAGTCAGTAGGAAGTAATTAAATATTTGTTCAAGTCAAATATTTGTGGAAGGCTGAGCTACAAGAATTTGCTGATGGATCTGATAAATATTCCTAGAAACAGAAAGAAGAAAATCAAGAGAATGATTTCAGCTGGGACAAATGGGCAAATGAAACATCTACCTCCCGAGATTGGGAAGGCTATGAAAGGAGCAGGTTCAGAGAAGGCTTGGGAGGATTTTAGGTCCTATCACAGCAGAAATACCTCACAGACATCCAAATGGTAATGGAAAACAGGACTTAGATCCACAAGTACAGTATCATATGAGGTTTCTATGTTTCCAACGTAAATCTGAAAGAAAGCAGCAAGAAGAATTTACTTAAAGGCAAAAGACTGAAAGAAATTACCAAAGGAGAGAGTGGGAAATAAAGAGGAATTGAGATACATAATGTACAGGTACAAATTCTCTATGATAAATGTAATCATTATTATACAGATATGAATTGTACCAGTTGATGTTTTAATTCAAAGAAAAAAAGAATGGGAATACCCACAAGAATTAGATATTCCACTAACCTGAGCCCCAGAATAGAGTCAAATTTAATACATTTTGGATATTTAAAGTGAATAAGAAGCAAATCTTTATTCAATTCAATACTGAAACTTTGACATTGTTTAACATCACAGCGCAATTAGACAAGTGACCTTCGATAGCAGACTTAAAGGTCCACTTGACATTACCATGAGTATAGAATTAGATCTACTAAAAATCTGTGGGCATTTTTCCTAGCTACGTACATGTATGTAGAAGAAAGCATGGCATAAGTGAAGAGTTGAATTTAAACAAGGTATGAATTGTTGGAGTGGGTATAAGGAAGTGAGAAATGGGCAAGATTTGAGAGTATTATAAGGCAGTGATTACTATTGTTTGTGTTATTTCGGCATGCAGGGATGAGTTTCAAGAGAAATGGCAGGGGGAATAGCCTCAGGAGACAATTCTTCCAACAACTTTCTTTAATATGCATATTATGCATATTATTGCCACAGAAGTGGCAATATGAAGAATACAAAGGATGTCAAATTATTTGCAACCTTGAGCAGTTCCTGGAATAATTTATGCAGTAACTCATGATAACCCCTAGTAACCCTTAAACCAAAGCCTGTTTACTGAACCTCATTTACAAGACTCACTAAGACAAGACTCCCTGGTTTGCTAGAGACATCTTGTGACTGTGATAAGGAAACTATGTTTACAAGGAGCTCTGCACAACCATTCCTGGAGTTCTGCCCAAGGAACATGCTAAAGGTTACATCTTTCCCTACATACTATAGCCATTAAACCAGAAACTTGAGAAAGATATAAAAAACTGAAGTTATGGAAGAAAACCAAATGGAACTAAGGAACAGATTCAAGGTTTTTGTGGAAGCAGAAGTTTTAGAATTTAAAGATCAGGCAAGTAAACTGAAAAGATTAGGAGGCTACAATCAGAGCATGAGTGCTGCTTCTCCACAGATAATGATCATTACTGGAAATGAGAAGATCTTGTGAGGCACTATCAGAAGCTGAATCACAGAATAAAGCTTTTCTGTGAACCTCAACTGGGTATGCAAAGAGACAACTGCATAAATGAAAAACAAACAAATAGAAATTTTACTGTACTTTTACAGTTCCTTGAAACCTAAGAATTTGACCAGTGGGTGAGTATTTTTTTTGAAGACCATATTTCTAACTGTTATTTCATTTTCCAGAATGATCAATCTATGATGGATTAGAAATTATAGAACAACAAAAACAATATAAAAAGAGGATTTGATCTTTCTAGGCAGCCGAACACATGTGGTCAATGGTAGTAGTTCTTAAGTTTTGTTTTCTGCACCTTTTCGTGCACTCTTAAAAATTATTGATGGCAAACATTATGTAGGATCTTTTAATATTTGCTGTATTAAGATTTAAAATTGAGGGATTTTTAAATATTTCATTCAATTAAAGAATAAGTCTACTGAATGTTAATGTTATCTATTTTTGTAAACAAATATGTTTTCCACAAAAAGAAATTTGTGAAAAGGGTAGTATTTTTTTCACATTTTTCCATTTGCAGAATGTTTGGCTGAGGCAAAAACATTCAGATTATTTTTTGATTAAATTTATTTGATAGTTAAAGAAAACAGCAAATAAAGGAAGCAATGCCTACATGGAGCCATTGGTGTAAAAGAAGAGTTTGTGCTAGTGTGAAGTAGCATTTTCAGAAGGACATGTGGACAGGACATGGCTATAACATTCCAGTATCTGCTTGGTTGTAGTGCTACAAATCACATGACCTCTGGAAAAGATGAGAGAGGAAAGTCTAAGTAGGATCACAATAACTTTTACCTCACAAGCCTCCTGTAAGCATCCTGGAGACCAGCATCCATTGGACCACACCTTGAAAATGATTGATTTATGGCACAGATAAAGTAAAGGTTGCTTAAACCAGATATAGGATAAGATCATTGGAGAGGAAATGTTCCAGACACTGAGAGGCTTGATGAAAACCATAAGCAGTTAAGGTAGGAAGTGTGTTAGGGGAGTGGTGGGACTTAAAAATCTGCAGGAGATGGAGAGGATAAAGGAAAAGATGTCAGGACAGAGATGATATGAAAAGTGAGAGTGGTTCAGGTTTTCTTTGGAAGCTATCAAATTTGAACAGAAACATTAGAAGGTGTTTCATTTAATAAAAATCAGCAAAACTAGCTCATTCGATCTTTACACAACATTAAATGTGAAAATCCTAAAGGGTTTCTAGGGATTGAAATGTTTTTGATTCTCTCCTTGGTGAGATTTCTGCTCATTTATATTTAATGGAGAGTAATTAATGGAAATTATTTCATCATCAGCCAATGTGGATGATATTAGGTAGTGCTGGTTTTCATTTTTTCATTCATCTTGTGGTACTACAGACCAATATAATAGCCATTGTGCAATTCTTCAAAAAATAGTCAATACTTTATAAACTCTAGATAGTGATTGACGTGTATGGTTTTAGTCTTTGCCAGCTATTAGTAGCAAAGGTCAAAAGGATCTATAAGTCAACTGAGACTTCAAATGAGCCTACATCTTTGTTTCTCAGACAAATAAGACCCCATGTTCCCAGGAATGTATGTACCAGCAATCAATTTAACATCTTTGACTGAGCTCCAGAGAGAGAGAATTGAGAATCTCAAGTAGACTCAAAACACTTAGGAAGGCTTTTAAATAAATCATATCTAAATCCCAGACCTATATTTAAAGACTACCTTTGCTTGGTTTTGGCATTTCTTAGAAGATCTTAGGGCACAAGTAAGAGGAGTAAGAGAAGAGGACAACAGAAGAGGGTCCAGGGACCCCCTTGCCTTGATTGGTGAGAATGTTATTTAAAAGAAGAGGGATGATTTGTCAAGGCGACATTCCCAGAGTAATTAATTTTCATTTCCATCACTGAGCATGAAGAATTACAAAGTGCATAAAGCAGAGGATTATAAATGTTCCTTGGTGAAAAATAAGCACTTACAAAGTTGGTATTGTTTAACACTCACTGGCCACCAGACATGGGGAGGACACCATCAAGAACAACACAATAATACACCATGGAGACTTGTTGACTGCTGTGGTGAGCAGGGACCCTTCTGTTTCATCAGTAATACTATCTGCCACTTTGGCTTAAACAACAATTTAAATTCTGGCCATTGTTGAGGAATGCTCTGTTATACAACTTCGACAACCACACCACTGCCCTAAAGCAAACTCAGCAATTGCTTGATTGATTACGTGCCTATTCAGGGCATCTTCACTTTGATTCATGACACCAGCTTTCTGTGAACTGGTAGATCTTGGGCCACAATTTTCAAACTGCAAGCCAGTTTACTGCCTCTGGTTCTCAACCCTACCCTGATCAAGCTGCAATACTTTAGAATATAAAAAGGTATTTCTTTTACTAATAATAAAGAAAACAGTGGCATAAATGTTTGTGAGTGAAGGAAACAAAGGATAGCTCCTCTTACAGAGGCTCATTCCTTACATGCTGATAATGCACTCATGCAGGTGTTTCCTGACAAGTTGAGTCTTACTTCTCTGCCAAAGTCAAGTATAATAATAGGAGATGATCTGTGCTCCTCATATCTGTGCAACAGAATTCAGAAAAAGTTTGGGTGATAAAGCATAATTTAGCAAGATTATTATAGGGAAAGTCAAAGAATGAAGCAATATGAACAAAAGAAATGCTATTTGAACATAACTTCAGGAAGTTTGGAAGTCAAAGGAAGCACAGAGGTTCTAGATGCGTCAATTCTGTGTAATCATGGAATCGTCCAGTGACAAATGGTGAACTTTCCTTCACTTATGCAACCTCTTTCCCCAGAACTAGCATGTTTCAATCAAAACACAAGACCATCTGGACAGGCATCCATGTCACTTTGAACAGTGACTGAAAAGGTGCAGACTAAAATCCTTTCCATCACTGTGGGCTCCTCCATTGCTAATGTGTGGTGAATAATCCTTTCCTTGTTTCCTTCCTTCCTTCTTTCCTTCCTCTGGTTCTTCCTTCCTGTCTTTCAGGAATGTAGACAATGTGCTTTGTCAACATGGACAAAAGTAAACGATGATGAAGACAATAAAGGATAAGAAAAAATAAATACCAAAGCTATCACTTTAAGCAAATTCTCTCATTTAGATAATTTATCCTGTATTTTAAACAGGAAATAAAGTGGATGTTGGCTGTTAGGCCAAAGAGTAAGGGAAAGAATAACTCAGCAATTGTCAACTAGAATCTTTTCTAGTCCACTAGAAAGCTCTCAATGTGGCAGAAATAATGAGTTTTGTGGCTTTCTGAAAATTTTTCAAAGCATAGTCATATCTATTATCTAATTTTACCTTCACTATCACCATAGAAAGTCATTCTAACAGGTATGTTCATCTTATTTGATAGAAGCTGAAGCAAAAATTCACCTGAAGCTGGAGTGTGCTGTGACATTTTGCGGTCAGTTTCTGGCCATAGCAAGCTCAGGACCAAAGTATTCAGTTCTCAAGGGCAAGATTTCCCAACCTCTAACTCCTGTGCTACTGACACTGCATGCAATATCACTTTTGGATCTGGAGGTTGTTCTGTGCCCTACAGGACGCTTGACAGAATACCTCTCTTCTACACACCAGAAAACAATATCTCCTTCCTCTCAGGTGTGATAATCAAATTATCTCCAGATGTTGACAAAGTTTCCTGGAGAACAATGCAGCCCCTCCTCCAGCCAAGAACCACTAATCCAGGGACAATTTTGTGAGGTCACAAGACTCTCCTGAAATCAGCCACCTAAAAAGCTAACTTTTACCATCTATAGCATAAGTCAGAGTCTAGAAAACTGTCTTTGAATAGAATACCAATTTTAGATGGCACCAATATTTCCTTTACCCTGTTCTCTCATGTCAAGATCAGGAATTTCAGAGTCTCTTACTGTGAAGATTTTGGTTCCTCGTGGTCCTCATTCATTGTGATTTGGTAAAAAAAAAAAAAAAAAAAAAAAATCACCTTATAATCCAGAGTGCTGAGCTGCTGGCCAGGCAGGCTGAGCACCAAAACTCAGGACTACCCAGAATGTTTGCACACATTGTCCCTTGCCCAAAAGCACCTAAGAGAGGTTAGAAATTAGGACTGAAGTGTAATCTGCGCTTCAAAATCAAGATGTTGGACCTGGCGTAGTTATCAACATCCCTCAAAAACAAGAATAATTCTCCTAATTCATTAAAAGGCACCATTTGACTTTGTAATACCACTTAGGAGTAATCGAAGGGTGAGCAAAAAAAGAAGAGCTGAGAAACAAGATCACCACTATCTCAACACTCTCACTCTAGGATGGGTGACCTCATGCATCCAGTGATCTCCTTGCTGAGGTCAACCTTAACCGCCATATGTATAGGTCAGTCATGGAGCATACGGAGCCGTGCAGCGAGAGGCTGAGGAGTGAACTGGCTGGGGGAAGGGGAGGTTGGATGAAGAACAATGAGAGGTAAATAGCACCCCCAAAACTACTTGCAGATATAACAAATTGTTAGGCAACAATGGTATAGAAACCTTATCATTATTGACAGCCAATCCACTGTGTAGTCTTGTAGGAAATACTTCCTCCTGTATCCTCCTTACCCCAAACTACAAATCACTTACACAGGAAATGAGGGGAGGAGTATGACAAGATCCTTCTGCTCACAACACTAGAACTCTAGGTTCATGGAGGCCACACCAGGAAGCATTTTGAATTAAATATGGTATGAATTTTGAAATGAAATAGGAAATTTCAAAACAAGCTGCTTTAGGAGTTAAATGTAACTGAAGATGGTAGATAGAATAAGATGACTGAGCAGCATTCAACTCACAGGAAATGAGGGTTTCAATAGAACAATATTCTTAACCATGCTGAAAAAAGTAAAGTCATTTTACATTTGTATCTCATGAGTTGATTTACTGAAACCAACTAGTTACACTCATAACCTAGCTGTTAAGCACATTTGTGTATTCTGAAGAAGCTGGCCTTTCTATTCGCACATATATCCCCAAGGAAAATTAGTCAACATCACCTAAATAAGCAAAGCCCTTTTATTTGTCACCAAATAGCTATGTGTTCTGTAAAAAGACTTGAAATTGTCAGTATTACTCTTATTTCAGAATTGGGAAGGTTGAGGCTCATAATACTCCATTACAAGGGGACAGTAACAAAACCCTTGACAAATAATGATTCTGCAAATTAAATTCTATTCTTACTTAATGGAGGGATCACGAATATTCTAAGTTCCTTAAAAATCACCTTTGTGTTTTAGGTTTATGTGCTTCAGTCAGTGATGCTGGCAGAAAGCTAGATATTTTCACACAGGCAAAGGAAGCCAGATTTTAACATTTCTTTCCTGAGGGCTCTTTCCTAGTCAACAAGAAAATATGTGTGTGTCCCTAAAACACACATTTCCTATTCTTTAATGAGCCATGGCCTTAGCAACCACCTGACAGAGAGGCTCATTTCCTAAGCAACCCAGTTGCACTCTAATTCCCTGTCATTCTTCCTGAAAAGGTAAACATAACCACCAGCAATAACACCAGCAATGATGCTCCACACTGTGCACCCTGCCTCTCCCTCCCCTCCCCAGCAGGGCGGGCAATGGCCATACAATGGTGAAGGTTCTCCTGCCTCAGGCAAACTCTTAACATCTTTTGAAAGAAAGAAAAGCAGATACAAATCAAGAATCTTTATATTTCTTTAGTTTCTCAGCCTTCTTATGTGTTTGTTAATAGCCAGAAACAAAGGTAACCTGAATGAAAAGAACAGACACAAGTTTAGAGGTTTAATCAAAAGCTTTGGGGTTGTAAACAATAAAGCAGCATGTTTCAACCTCTTGAAGAACGTGCAAATGTCTTCCTTTACATCCAGGCTCCCAAATAGCTGTTTTCCATTTCATTACATAGAGATTTGCTAAAACACTTGGTTTTCTATTTACTTATTCTTACATGAAAGATGCAGATTCTGCCAAATGTCCATGCAACATTCCTTCTTTCCTCTTCCTTAGAGAGAGAATTACAGTTTTGTTGGCTTGACACTTAACTTAAATGCATACTTCCCAGGATCCTTTGTAGTTAGAATGATCACGTGATTGATTCTAGCCAATGAGATATAATCATAAGTTTCTGGGTAGAACTTTGAGAAGAGCCCTTAAAACATGGTAAGCAACTACTTTCCTCCTTCCTTCCTTTCTATGCTTCACCAGCAATCATGGACAATGGGTGATCCTGAAGATATCAGATAATGTAAAAGGTGAAAAGGGCAGATTCAGAGTAAAATCCTGCAGAATTGCATCAGCCTCCAACTGCTAACCTTCTTGAATGTGTTTTTGTAACTATTATTATGTTTTCTGTTATATAGAGCTGAACCTAATCATAATGGATATCAAGACAATAGCAGAAAAGGTGTAGACAACTATACCTTGCAGTTAAACACACAATTACAACTCTTAAAAGGTGCTATGGACAAGAGAAATAAAATAGGATTAGAAACTTAGTGATGAGAAGATCAAGGTGATAGGACAACAAAATCAAGATCCATTCTGATTGGACTTTGGGATGGAAAAGGACATTAGCAGCAAAATAGATGAACTTGATGTAAAACAGTCTCATTAATACAGTGTATCAATATTAATGCCTTAGTTTTGACAAATGTAGTATGTTATGTGAGATGTTAAATTAGAGAAGTTAGATGAAGGGTGTATGGAACCTGTATTGTTTTTACAAATTTTTCATGAGCTTAAAACTATTCAAATTTTCAAAAAGATTTAAAACTCCACATTTACAATTAGCTCTTATTTATAGGATAGAAAATAACTTTCATACAGTTATGAGAGTGTTGGGAAGGAGAACAGATGAGAAACAGGTAGCCTAGATAAGATGTCAGTGGTAAGCATAGCTTCTGTGATTCCTCCTCCTCTACAGTCTCCTGCACAGCCCAGGCATGAACTTTGTCTCTTCTAGGACCAAGAGAGATGTGCTCCAGCTCACTGGCTCCGTTGGCTTAAATCTCTGTCTCTTTCTCAAGCTTTTCAATCTTTTGAAGAAAGGATAAGTAAATACTTATTTTTCTCATGATCCTAATGCTTAATCCAAACCATATAATCAGTAGTTATCTGACATTTAGTAAAAAGGGAATGATTGTCTTATCAGATGGGGGAAAGTGGCAAAAACAGAAGTTCATGAATTCAGAGGATTCTGACGGGGTGGCCTTCACCTAGCCTACATCTTCTGATTTTATCATGGCTTCTGACTCTACATTCATCTTTTTCCAGCATTCTGCCCCTTGCAGCTCTGACCAAACTTAAGCATTAATCTAACATTATTCTACAGTGTTCCATGAAATATTTTCTCTATCTCTAAGCACTTATTTTTCTAGTGATTGTAAAACAGATGTTTTATCCACTCCCCACATTCCTACTCTGGTTATGGTGGAATTTCCTTGAGGTTGCCTGCATAGATGTTGCATTTCCATCCTTCCTCTTCTCTTGTTGGCCTTTGTGGCCAGGATAGGGCCCCTGCCCACTGCCCAGGAGCTTGGCTTGACTTCTCTTCCCAGGTCAGATGTCTTACCTCTGCATTCATGTCACAGACTATGAATACACTTACTGTAACAATTTCTGTATCATTGATAATTTGCATTTCTGACTCACAATAGAATATAAGCTTCTTCAGGGCAATGATTTCATATTAATGCCCACCTCAATATCTGACACATCCTCAATAAAAATTATAGAAAACTACAGTAATATTACACAAGAAAGAGGCAATAAAGAAGGGGAAAAAGTAAAGATTTATGAAGACAGCTAGAAAGCTTCTTAGGAGATAGATTTGGGCATATCTTTTTTTTTTTTTTTTTTTTTTTTTAGACAGTGTCTCACTTTGTAGTTCAGGCTGGTCCTGAACTCAGCCTCAAACTCACAGCAATCCTCCTGCCTCTGCCTCCCAAGTAATAGGGTTACAGGCATGAGGCACCATGCACACTAAGTGTTCAGCGGAAGCAGCAGCTATCATGTTGCAGTCTTTGTTGTTGTTGTTGTTGTTGTTTTGCTTTGTTTTGTTTTGTTTTGCTGGTGGTCATGAGTCACCACACCCGGTATTGTTGTATGTGGTTACTGGGGATGGAACTGGGACCCTTGTGCTTGCAAGACAGGCTCCAGAACCACTGAGCTAAATCCCCGGCCCTGGGTATATCCTTTTTTAAATCTGTCCCAAACATATTCCTTAGGGCTCAATTTGACCCCAATCTCATATCTATTCATGTCTTCCTCTCACATCCCATTGCTGTAGCCCAATTCTCCGCTGATGTGCTCCAAGAAAACCACTTATTAAAGGATATTTATGGATAAAATATACATAAAATATATACAATCTTAAAAAACCAAGAAGCTTTATCTTCTCTAATAAGCCTGTGGCCATACAATGTTTTCATTTCCTCTCTTGGTTGGTCTCATTTTGCATTCCTCTATTTTTCTGACACTGATTCTCTAGGCCTGAGATAGAGGTTAATTCAAGGGATATTTTATTACTATTTCTCCTCATTTATCTTCAGTTAAAGTATCCCTAAGGAAGTTGAGTGACTTGACTCTTCCCAATTAGTGTAGCCCCAAGATAGCTAGAGATATTAAGGTACAGCTTCTATTATCTGATTGCTCATGGGTTCTAAGGGTTCAGCAGAAGCAGCAGCTATCATTTTGCAGGGTTTTTTTGTTTTGTTTTTTGTTTTGTTTTTGTCTTGAATGCAATTTGGTGAGACCCGCTTGCAAGTAGACTCCTAATAACCAAGTCGTCAGCTCTTCCAGCAAACTGAGACACATGTGTTGTCAAGCTTAGATGCTCTCTCTCTTGTGTTCTTGCTCTATTGAAAACTTGGAAACGAAGTCTAGGTCAACCCACACTTTAATAAAGGTCTCCTTGGTAAACGAGTACTTTATGTTTTCATGTCAGATTGAAAAGCAAAGGTTAAAACTCTTCAGCTTGCCCTAGCTACAACTCTCCTTAGAGGATGTTAGAGTTTATTCTTAGCTTATTAATGTGAAGCAGACACACAAACAAATTCGCTTTGACTCAAGCTCAGCAGGAATTCACAGTCCTTTTGTGGAAAAAAAACTATTAATAGAAACAGTATAGTCTAATGACAAGATAATTGCTTCTGTGGTTGTGCAATGAATAGTTGTGAATAGCCACAACTTTAATCACACACTGAAGCAACTTTCTGCTATGGTATTACTATAGCTTTATATTGCCTCTAAGTTAAACTTAAGATGACAGTAGCCCGTCAGGTGAAGGTGTCTTACAAATAATTAGAATGAACAGATGGAGCACAACTGAGAGGTCACGACTATAGAACTGGTTTTAGAAGCTGCTCTGAGCAGCTACAACTGAACAAAAGATGGGTTACAGAGAACAAGAGAACAAGGCTGTGGAAAAGGTCTACTGTGAGGACAAAAAACACAATGAAAATCTGAGAAAGAGAAATTCACAATCAGGAAAATGCTAGGAAAACATAGAGCAAAACCTATGACTTCCTTTCTTCATAGTATTAATTCCTGATACAAAGTTTTTCCAGACATTGTGTGTGTGTGTGTGTGTGTGTGTGTTTGTGTGTGTGTGTGAAGACGGGTAAGTTGTCTGTAAATATCTGACAAGTAGATGATTAACAGTATGTTAAAAAAAGGCATTTCAGCTGAAACACATTCTAATGTTATATGCTAACAATACAAAAATTAAGTTAAAATTACAATGTTCAAAGCTAATGAAAGTTCGTACTCCCCTATGTAGAATCCAAAATGCATATAGCATAATCCACTTTTCTCTAAGAATTGGCTCAAGAATACAGCCTCTTTCCATCCCTTTGCATGGTTCTGCCATCCAAGATCTACCATCCAATATGGTGGAACAGCTGGCAGATTTGGTGGCATCAAGCTACGGATGTGGAAGAGTTCAGAATTCATTCCTCCCAGAGTCCCACTGGTGAGAACCAATCTCAAACCTGCAGAGATGCAGGAGAAGTGGGAAGTAAAGGCCCAAGGTAGGTATGCCTATCAGACAGATACAGTATAAAGGAGAGTGTAACTTTTTCTTTTTTTTTGAGACAAGGTCTCACTTGTAGTTCAGGCTGGCCTTGAACTCACTTTGTAGCCTAGACCAGCCTTGAATTCATGGCAATCCTCCTGCTTCTACCTCTGTCTCTGTCTCCGAAGTGCTGGGATTACAGGCAGGAGCCACCACACATGGCACTGTGTAATGTGGCACTGATTATTGGTGGGCATGAGTCTCCATGCCTGGCATTGTTGCATGTGGTTACTGAGGACTGAACCCAGGACCTTGTGCTTGCAAGACAGGTGCCAGAACCATTAAGCTAATCCTCAGCCCAACTTTTTATTTTATTTTTTGCTGGATGATTATCTCTGAAATGAGTTAGACATTTTGTTTTGTTTGTACAACAGTTCAGATTAGTATAATTACATTGGTTGAAAGTGTTATCAGAACAGATGAAAAAGAGAAACTAGACATTCAAACGGGGATTAACTGAGAATTTCTAAAATAAGCCATACCAATCAAATGGCACAATGTCAAGTAATTCCTCAGTGAATATTTTGTCTTGGCAACAAAAGAAAAGTAATTAAGACAATAACAATTTTCTGACTATGTAATTTTATGGACATCGACACTTTTCAAAAATCATTGCTTATTCCAGTGAATCTCACACCACTAGAACCTGACTACTGATAGTTATCAGTCTTTAGCCAGGACTTTGAAACCACTGTTATGGAGGTTGATGACATGACCATACTGAGAGTTTGACAGACTTAGAAAAACCTGCAGAATCTGAGGAATACAGACTTAGTGTTACTGATAACCACGAGCAAAAATCCCAAAACTAGCTTACTTCGTGTAAGCCCAGAAACCAAAATGACCAAATGTACCTTTCTGAATCTTTGATCTAAAAATGTGTAGTGGCCTTTGTAACATTCTATCTTCTTCCCAGCATTCTCTCCTCACCTTTCCATGCCCGAAATCCCCAGAGATATATTGAATTTTTCAAAAGAAAAGTGGAATTTTAGTGAATGTCTAGTGAAGAGTTTAAAGGAGAAGATATTCTGGGATATTTGGAAACTAAATGCAAAGATATTTTTCAGAGATACTCAGGTACTGACTGTCTTTCCTACACGATTAACCTTTAAGTCTGAATTTGATTCATGAGCCAGAAGAAATTGATAAGTTTCTGCAGTGCCTCAAATAGAAGCACATGGATCATCCACCTTCATAATGAAATAGAAACTTAACATGAAAAGACCAGGGAAGTAGAAAAGCCTCAGCATCATTCCCCTGCTCAGTGTGACCCTAATTCTTCAGAAATACCACAGGCAAGAGAATAGTCTACTTCAAATATCCCACCTGCTTCTTGTCTTTGCAGTTATCTCACTTCATTTAGGTTTTGTACCCTTGGAAATGAGAAGGAGACAGAGGAGAGAGAGAAGAAAAGAGAAAGGGAAGAAAGGAGAAAAAGAGGTTAGCTTCTGTCAATTCATAATCCAACTTGCTACGTTGCATATTTAGCCACGATCTGACTTCCATTTGCTGTCAAGTTTCCATGTTTTGGGGCCTCTTGTGCAAACTCGTAAGCAATAGAATTTGAACACTTGGATTAATATGCAGGTGTTCCAACTGCAGGTGGGTTCTTCAGGCAAAAGAACTTGATTTTGAAGAGTTATAAGATCTCATTAATTATTATCTGAGCTCAACAAATCTTCTCGCCTCCACTACAGCCTGAGAACAAGGAAGGACTAAAGCAAACACTAGAATAGCTGAGCGCAGGTTTTCTCTGACTTTAAAATCATATAAAAGTCATATAATTAAGTTGCTCTGTGTTGAAAATCCTTACTACTGTGAAGTTTAAACAGAAAACACCAACATAATATTATAGCAATATTCACATAAGAAAAATGTAATGTTTGTAATGCAAAGTCTCCTGTACATGCAATCATTTGAACTATTATACTCATGAGATATAGGATATTGTATTCAGCAGAGAAAGTTGAGCTTGCAGAAAGTGTACATGTTACATTTTTAAAAATAGCAATTGAAGTAAATACTCTTGGATATGTGGCCCCTTTTTGAAAGATTTGTTTAAAATGACCCTTTCTAGGGCCGGGGATTTAGATCAGTGGTTCCAGCACCTGTCTTGCAAGCACAGGACCTGGGTTTGATCCCCGGTAACCACATACAATACTGGGCGTGGAGAGTCACGCCCAGCAGCAACCAGAACCACATACCACATACCACAGTGTGGGGCATGGTGGCTCACGCCTGTAATCCCAGCACTGGGGAGGCAGAGGCATGAGAATTGCTGATGTGAGTTTGAGGCTGAGCTCAGGGCCAGCCTGAACCACAAAGCAAGACCCTGTCTCAAAAAAAATGACCCTTTCTAGATTGTTAACATAAGAGGACCTGGAAGGGTGTGATGTACAATATGATAATGGAAATGGAAGACTCTATCTAGAACAAAATCGTCTGCTAAAGCAACTTGCTGAGTCTAAGGAGATGAAAAGCAATGATGAGCAAAAAGAACAATAGGTCACAGAGTTGAGCTATGAGATTTTCATTGAACTCAGCATTGTCTGAGTTATTCTACTTCACCTTCAAAAATACCATGAGTTGGGTATTACTGTGCAATTCTTGGTACAAAAAATAGAGGCAAAGTAGTCAGTCATCAAAATTCACATAGCAGTTGACAGAGTGAGGTTTTGACATGGATTTTCATAGGCCTTTCACAATGCATAGTTAACTTTCTCTAGAGTTCTCAGGAATTTGAGAGCTGCCCTGGCCACTAGTGAATTCCTTCTTTATCTTATTCATCTTTCCACATTTGACTATGGTCACCTCAAGAACCCCGTCTCTGGTGGGTGCAGTGGGTCACACTTGGAATCCCAGCTCTCCCAGATGCTGAGGCACAAAGATCACAAATTCAAGACCAGCCAGCACCTTAACAAGATCCTGTCTCAAAACAAATTTTAAAAAATAAAGGACTAGGACTGTGGTTTGCCTGGCATGGGAGGCCCTTATCATGCTTGGTAATGTGTAGGAGACCTTGCGTTCAATTTCACCCCTGCAAGACTAACTAAGTAAAAACACAAAATAATAACTTCTTTGATGAAGATTTTTTGGTGTCCCCAGGATCTCATTTTCTCTTCCTTTTGTGAGATCATTTATTCCACTGCTTACAGATCCCAGACCAAGAATACATGACTCTCTGATTCACTGCTACACAAGACTTTCTGACTCAGTGAGGTACTAAGGTCAGAGACCACATCTTAAAGAGCTTTGGGCTCATTGTAGGTCTTCCACTTACACTGTTGTCTAGTATATTGTGTGTAAAAGCCAGTAAGTCCTGATTCCTAGCTCAGTAAAAAGCGATCCTAGGGGGACATAGTGGCAGTATCCTGAGCATGGTCAGGAAAGGAGAGGAAAAAGGATAGGCAAATAGCATGGAAAGGTAGCAAGTCGCACATGGACCCACTAAATCAAGCTTGATACAATACCATATATGTTTTAAATTTATATTTTCAATGAAAGTAGTTCAAGTGTGATTTGTCTAAAATGTACACTAAAAATTAAATAAAACTTTCATTAAAATTATAAGCTATTGATTTAAATAATTTCTCTTCATTCAAGCTAAACATTGGAAAAATGAAAAAAAAAAAATCCTATCCTCAGATAGTCCATAAATTTGACCAGCTAGTTAGTGAGCTTCACAAATTAATTTTCCAGTCCACATTAAAAAAGTAGTCCATTTTCTCAGTACTGCATTTTCTCAGGAGCAAAAAGCTCCTTTTAACTTTTAACTTCTCCTTTGAGGAATCTGCATGATTAGCAAAGAATAGTGTGGACAATGCAGATTTCCTCATGAGCATTGCTATCCTCATTGGTGAAATGACTTCATACTATGTGCTGTCTACTGTCAGCCATTCTATAGGACAGTGACTTTTGTCAGCCAGCTCATCATGGGCTGTGCTGGAGTTTAGAGTCAGTAATTCATGATTCAGCTTGTGGCTCTAGAATCCTTTCCAGAGCCCATCACCCATCTTATTGTTTCCAACTCAACCTTTTTTATTTCCAGTTGAATCTGTACCTGGTCAAGCTGTGCACCCCAGGGGGGTGATGTTAGGATCTCTTTGTCCTTTGAAATATCTCCTACCTCTCAGCTCAGAAAATATAAAATTCCATATAACATCTGATCCATGGCTCCAACAAATCCAAGTGAATAGTCCTTTTCCAAACATAGCCAAGGCCATGGATTCCTACTTCAGTGGACCCACCAAACCCATAAGCTCCTTTCTAACTAAATTCTGACTAAGATCCTGGAACTGGACACACACATCTAAATGCTTGCTGTCTTCTTTTCTCTCCAAACCTCATGTAAATCCCAAGACCAGCCTTGATGGAAAATGATTCTCATGTCCTCCTCTATTTGAGAAAGTTTGTCCCAGATGGGAAGAGTATCTTTTCCCACTGCTGGGTTCTTCAAATTTAACTTCAAAATGCTAAAGGAGAGAAATAAAATAATTAGGACAGCCTTTTTTTTCAGACTATAATAAAAAGCTAAGATTAACATGTGGCATAATTTCTTTTTGGGATGGGAGAAGCTGAACATTAAGTCTCTTTCTATCCTATATTACTAGTTTCTAATATAATACCAGGCAGTATCTACTTGTAGGTAACAAGAGCATTGATTTTTATATTTAAAATGCAAACAGAAAAGCACATTTATAATTTTCAAATTATATTCTCATTGTACTTCAATGTTGGGAATACACAAAAGTGACTATGGTTGGCTTACTCTCTTGATAGTCAATGGTCTCCCTAAAAACCTAGTTGCTGAGCGGGGGATTTAGCTCTGTTGTTCTAGTGTCTGCCATACAAGCACAAGGTCTCTAATTTGATCCCCTGCAACCACATACAACATTGCTGGGTGTGGTGAGTCACACCCATCAGCAATCAGTACCACATACCACAATGCTAGGTGTGGTGACTCATGCCTGTAATCTCAGCATTCAGCAGGCAGAGGCAGGAGGATATTTGTGAGTTACAGGCTCGCCTGGGCTATATAGTGAGCTCAAAGCCAGCCCAAACTACAAAATGAGACTGTGTCTCAATACAAACAAAAAAACCTAGTTCCCTCCAGTAATCATGTTTGCAGGCTAATGTCTAACTTCAACAAATCATTCCATTTCCGCTTTTTATCATGAAAAGATAGAGACAGAGTAGTGTGGGTGAGTAGTGCAAGCTGTCATCATTATTTGAAGTCATGACTATAATAAAACAGTGTGCCCTCCAATACTGCTCATCAGTAACATCTTTATAACACTTGAGTGAATTAATTTAAATGTGAGTATTTTGATCCTGTAAGACAAAAGGGTAGCATTCCTCCTGTAAAGCATACTGGCCTTATTTCTCCTCTCCATTGTTGAAATTATGTAAAATCATGCCACTGGGAGGGGTTCATGTTCAGGTATTATTTTGGTAAAAGAGACAATGGTTTAGTAAATCTGATTTGATTCTTTAAAAAAATGAGCCAGAAACTCTTGCATTATTCATAAATGATATTTGAATAAACAGTCAACTTTTAAAGGATTCCATTTAGGCTTCTATGTTACGTCCTTTAATTAGACTGGTTTCAGATTCAATAACTATCCAGGAGATGACTACATGCCTCTTTATGGCTTCTTATAAACAAGATGCCACATATGACCCCCAATTAAATCACTAAACCAGAGCTGCTTCAAGCAGGGAGTGCTCACTCCCTCTCTAAGGTCTAGGATCAGACACTGTGCTGACCTCAACTGGCTTTAAAGGGCAAAGGCAGGGTGTAGAAATCCTGTCTCTGAGCATGAGAGAGGGAAGGAAAGGGTCCCTCCCTATGGAAAAGTACAGAAAAACTAACAAAGTGAAAGTAAGTACCATGCTCAGACATTAGACCAGGGTCTGGACAGTACCGGTCCAGGCCTGGCAGGAAGTGGGCCACACAGCAGGTGGAAGAAATGGGTAAAAATCAATCTTCACCTGTATTAAAGCCGTGCCCATCTGTCACTGGCATCACCGCCTGAACTCAAGTCCAGTCCTACCTGCAGGGCAGCAGGTTCTCCTAGGAGCATGAAACTTACTGGCAACTGAGCATTCTGGGGATCCAGGTGGATCCTTTTGCATCATCCTGAACACATAATCCCAACTCTGCCATTG
This sequence comes from Petromus typicus, assembly GCA_004026965.1. Taxonomy (NCBI): domain Eukaryota; kingdom Metazoa; phylum Chordata; class Mammalia; order Rodentia; family Petromuridae; genus Petromus; species Petromus typicus. The sequence goes on from PVIR01002238.1 coordinate 22,474, forward strand.
GTGAAAGATTATCTCCCATAATACCAGCCCATGGTGTCAAAAAGGTTGGGCACTGGCACGTCAGACAATAGGGAGCACAGGATGCTGGGCCCCCAAAAATAGGGGGAAAAATGGTCCTTACCATTTTCACTCTCCCTGGAAAATTATTTTTCTTGAAATTAGGCACACACACAAAAACCCAATATGTAAAAAACCCAATATGTAAAAGCCCAAATGTAAAATGATCTTAAATGGTCTTTTTAATGATTTAAATGGTCTTTTTAAGATAGTCTGCAAAAAAATGCTCTTATTCTCTTTGGCAGCTGAAATATGGAAAGTAATTTATAAGGATAGATGTCTTGAATAGCAGAGAAAGACTATGAGGAGCACATCAGTTAATTCTCTACCTCTGAAGTTCCTACATCATCAGTTCTTGTGTGAAAAGAAACTCTCCTAGCCTTCCCACTGTCCAGATGAAAGACGAAAATCCCTTGGGTGGGCAAACACCATCATTTATATTCTCATCCTTCATTCTTCGCAACCTCGTTTCTCTATGCTGCGTGTGGTGCATCTCTGTCACCTGCACATATCCTTCCCCCTTTCCTGTGTTACTGACCAGAATTGTGCCTCGTGTGTCACACTCAGACTCAGTCACCTTCCTTCTCACACTACCTAGTGTAGAGGTCCTCGACTGTGCCCATCACAAGACAGTGCTCAGACCTTGTGCAGTTGCTCCGCTTGCTCTCAGAGACATTATCTTCTGGGCTAGATTCAAATCCTGTTGACTCCTGCTCTGTTGTTTGCTTTCTTCTTTCCCACTCTTTGTGTGATCATTGTGAGTAGTAGGAACAGAGAGTCAAATTCCCTGAATTGTGTTGTTCTTCACCTTATATCTGTTTGTTTTGCTCTTGCTGCCCCTGAAGTATTTTTGATGTTCTTTCTGTTTTCTCTCTCTTTTCTTCCTTGCCTCCTTCTGACCTCATTTATTCCTTGGGAGTGTGTTATTTCAGAAGGCTGATAGAGCATTCTTGATTTGAAGCAGGACTACTTAGGCCTCAAAGAAGAAAAACACCCTTAACTTGCAAAGTGGTCATAAAGAAGCCTGTCATTGCTGCTCATTGGAAAACTCAAAGTGATATACTTGTACCATACTTCACCATACAGCACAGAGTCAATGTATTATGTAAAAGCTGCTAAGGCAAACAGATTTCCTTTTACTTCAGAGGAGCAGCACTCATTTTTCCCCATCTTCTTTCCATATCTTATAGAAAAAGTTACATCTGCATTCTTATTGTTGATCATTATAAATTCCCAAACTCTGAAGTGAAAATCACTGCCCCTGAAATGCAAGACAGAATTTGATTTCAGAGCTTCTTAAATTTACTTCTGACACTTCATTGGATGGATTATAACTTTTCTCTGATATTACTACTCTACATGTTATCCAAACTTACAAGCTAATTTAGTTACTACCTTAGTAAAATAATCAGTTTAAAAGGAATCAACTGGTTTATGGCACTCTAAAATCTCCTACCCCCTAAATATAAATATTAAGTTATTCTTTAAACAGAAAGCTTCAGCCCCACCCATGGAATCCCTCTGTGTCAATTTTCCTTTGTGTGCCTACAAGATTTTTTTTTAGGGGACAGAACTTGGTGAGAAAAAGGTTTAGCATAGGCTACAACACAAAAATCATATTTTAAACACAAAACTAGAGAAAAAGTGTTTATAATAGAACATAGAAACCCCAGTCACTAATTCAAAGGCTTTTTGAGTTGCTTAGTACCTTGACTTGCTTCCATCTAATGATGTATATATACCAGGAACTGTAGGCAACACAATTTATCTGATTTCCACCTCGTGTCAAACCCTGTTGGGACAGACTAATTTGAGTCCTAGTTCACTGAACTCAAATGAATGGGAGGCAGTTAGTTGCTCAGACTTGCACTTAATCAGTGAATGAACCAGAATTTGAATCTAAACGGTCTGGCTTTACAGCCATGGTCCCAGCCTCTGGCCTACACTGTCTCTCTTGTAGTCTCCAGAGTTCTAGGAGTGAGATCAAGGTGTCTTGAAGATTACTGCAGTCTATATGAATAAGGAGAATTAATTACCACCAAAGATTATGTGTCCAAGAGTTAAGACACCACCATTAATGATAAGAGAGTACTACATTCTTATGTAGTTTCAAAGCCACAATACATATTTTGCTCAATTGATTTTTATTCTTAAGAGTAACATATATTATTATAATGATAATTATAATTACATGAAGTTGACATAAATACAATTCATTCTTTAAGTTCCTGTTTAAAGAATGTAAATATATAATTTCCCAGTAATCCTTTATTTGATTTTGAATTCACAGATGCTTGAGCTATCATTGCCTCTATTTCTGATTTCAAATGACCTTCTCCCTTTTGAATATTAACATATAAATTATTTAGAGACCATCCCTTTGCCCAACACATATTATTTAAGTTCAAGAAACTGCTATGAGGGCTGGGGAGTTAGCTTAGTGGTTCCGGCGCCTGTCTTGCAAGCACAAGGGCCCGGATTTGATTCCCAGGTAACCACATACCATACTGGGCATGGAGACTCACGCCCAGCAGCAACCAGCACCACATACCACAGTGCCGGGCGTGGTGGCTCACACCCATAATCCCAGCACTCAGGAGGCAGAGGCACGAGGATTGCTGTGATGTGAGTTGGAGGCTGAGCTCAAGGCCAGCCTGAACCACAAAAGCGAGACCCTGTCTCAAAAAACCTTTAAAAAAAAGCTGGTATGAGATCAAATTCCCTTTAAATATTGCCTGTTCTAAAGTCAACACTACATGCAGCAATATGATGCCCAGAGATGTTCAATAAGTTTAAGAAGAGTGCAAACAAATGAGAACTGTGAGTTTTCGAGAGGAGGAATCAGCTCCACTTAATGTATGTGGGCCTCACAAAAGTAAGCAGTATTTTTAATTTCCTTTCTGGGAATTCTACTCTCCACATAAGCAGGGGACCATGAAAAAAACGTAGTTAGCAATTCATCTCTAAACTGGGTATTTTGACATGTGTCATGCTAGGCAAATTCAGGCTGGCAGTAATGACGTTGGGGACTACTCATCTTCAAACTGCATTGGAGAATGAGGAAACCAGTGTGTCTTTCAGGACCAGGATGAGAAGTTGATGGCTTGATTTCTGGGGCCATCAGGAAAAGCAGGACTTCAAGGAGTATGTCTATTCCTGCTTCCTAGACCTTCACCTTGAGTGACAGAAATGGATGGAAATACATTTGAACTCATCTGTGTTCTCCTAATTATTGGTAATAACTTGTAAGAATAATTATCTAAGCAAAATCATTCATTAGTAAGAAGTAGAAAATGCATATAAACACAAATGTATGAGATAAGATCACACGTGGGCACATGGTTTTAAGAGTAATATTTTCAGCAAATATGAATGGACAAATATGAATGAATGGGAATAATAGTGCTATTCTCAAGCAGATGAAAGGCTATTAGTATGTGAAGAATCAGAGTCCAAAGATCAGACATAGGATCAAAAAGTAGAAATGAAAGGGAGGCCGATCTCATTCCTCTACAAAGACTAATTATAATTCCTTTTCTTATAGCTTTTCTCTGAGAACATGCCATTATCTCTACTAATTTTTCTTCTTTATATCTATGAATTCCCTTGTTATTTCTAATGCTTAGACTTCCTGGAAACTAATTTGGCCATCAGAAAGAACAAAAAAGACTTTTCAGTTTAACTATTACAAATGTTTTATAAATTAATAGAAAATGTTTCTGATTAAAACAGAGATCTGATTAATTTTTTTCTTTTTTTGTTTTTTATGAGACAGGGTCTCGCCTTGTAGATCAGGCTGGCCCTGAGTTTACTACATAGTCCAGGCTAGCCTTAAACTCACAGCAATCCTCCTGCCTCTGCCTCCCAAGTGCTGAGATTACATAGGTGAGCCACCACAACTGGCACTGTGTTACTTGGTACTGATTGCTGCTGAGCATGAGTTAATGTGCCCAGCATTGTTATATGTAGTTACTGGGTATTGAACTCTGGACCTTGAGCTACTGAGGTACCTTGAGCTACTGAGCTAAATCCCCAGCCCAAGATCTGATTAATTTTTAATATGGCTTTTATATTGTGTATTCTACTGAATTATTTAATATACTATTCTTTTATGTACAGGAACATTCATTACAAATACTCAGTGGGTCTCTAGATAATGAGGCCCTTCACTTCTTTACAGCCACCCTCAGTATAAGGTTATTGTAAGTAATCAAAACTATGCCTCCATCGGGTCTTTTTTTTAATTGAAATATTTATTGGTACACTACATATACACATCATGTTTGCACTCAACAATGGTCCATCTGGTCTTTTGAGAAAACTGTGAGCATATCACAGCTACCCGTGCTCACCTTTTATAACCATTGAACTACAAGAGAGACACAGATATTTACGTGAAGCATCATCCAGAAATGCACTATTCTAGGCAACCACAAGGAAGTAACAATATTGCCACATAGGAAAAAAATTTCTAGGCAACAAGCAACATCCATAATCTTCTCCAGCATCTGTTCAGGACACAAATCCCTTCAACTCTGTGGGGAAACTCAACTGGCAAACCATTAACACCTGTTCTTCCCAGGTTAGAAGAAAGACACACTCTAGTAGTCTATGCACCTCAGCTGTGAAGCCTCCCAGGTCCTTGAGCCTTGATGCTGTTAATGCTACTGTGTGACATTGCCCTTGCACCTGAAGGAGACACAGCCGCCTTGACACACACCTACCCATAACTTCCTATTCGAAATGAGCCAGCACCTAAACTTCTGTTCCCACCTGGCCCCTCGTAGAGTCCCTGAAGTATTCTCCTTCAAAAGACTATTTTCCACATTGGCAAGCCCATGACACAGTTCTGGCAGGAACTGAAGCAGAGAATTGATTTCAGCTCCATGCTCTCTTATGGGCCTGTTCCAAAGCTGAGGTTGGCCTTGGGCAAGGAGGGAGATGAATCAAATGCAATAGCGTAAAGGTCATCATTCTCTGTGTATATCCACACATAAACCATGCTTGCATTCTACACATGAAGACTTCACAGAACTAATCCTGGGAAACAGCTCTGCAAACACAGGTGCAGTCATTGGAGCACACGTGTGTGTGTGTGTGTGTGTGTGTGTGTGTGTGTGTGTGTGTGTGCAAGCACATATCTCTAGGTAGCACCACTGAACCGTGTTCTCTTTGAGAACCTAATGCATGTGAGAGACACTCTCATCCTGCTCATAACAAATGCTACATCATAAAAACAACTTTAGGAAGTTGTAATAAATGCGTGTCAAGCCTGAACAATAAACATTTGTCAAATGGTTTAAAATATTTATAGTCCCTGAGCCAGGAAGCTAGAAATCTGCCAGGAAAAAACCACAAAACTTAGGCAAATATTTATGCCCCTCAACTTTTTATTGCAACATTATTTACAACATCAATCTAAAAAGTAGATGTAATATAAATATCCAACAATAGGGGAATCAAACAACTTCCGACATCCCCATTTATTTAGACTGTTACTCAGCGATTAAAAATTATATTTCCTAAGAGCATATAATATGGAAACATGCTTGTAATATAGAGCTCACTGAAAATGGCAGAGGATCTAAGCACAGCACAGACTGTAACCTCCATGTAGGAGGCACATGGACATAGACGCAGGGAGAACAGAAACACCCAACATGTTCTGTAGCTGTTTCCAAAGAGGGAAGTGAAGGATGAATGTGTTTCTCTTCTTTATATATTCTGGGACTGGTATACTTTCCACAGATGATATGCACTGATTTGATTGACAGGAAACAAATAAATATCTCTTCCTGTGTGGCTGTCAGTAAGCTTCCCAGGGTAGCCAATCTCCAGCCTTCTTTATTATTATTTTTTTCCCCACTCCTGGGATTTGAGCTCAAGGCCTTCACTCTGAGTTATATCCTCTGCCTATTTTATTTTTAAAAATTGATTTTATTAGTACTTTTTGTAGATACATTATGATCACATTCAACTTTGAGGGTTTATATTAGTACATGATACATTTTGATTCTCATTTTTTTCCCATTCCCCTTCTCTACAACTCCACAATTTGTCTCACTAAGCTGCTCCATCTGGGCTTCAACTTGCAAACCTCCTGCCTCAGCCTCCCAGATTGCTGGGGCTCCAGGTATATACCACCACTTCTGGCTCCCTCAGCCTTTGTAAATCACACAGTGGTGTTTCTCTAATCACATTTTCCCAAAATGCAATTGGTAATTATGGTAAGAAAAGAAAAGGAAATTAAGCAGAGGTATGTGATCTTCCAAGACACTTTTCTTTTAAAGGAAGTTCAAGAGGAGAAATGCTACTGAGTAGAGGAGAGAAAGCCCAGCCTTTATCTCATAGGATCTCTGGTTTTCTATCACCTCCATGAAGACATCAGTCAAGTGGTAGATCCTCCTGGCAAAACTGACCTAGAGCAAAACAGGATTGGTCTGTCTGGGGAGCTCTTGGAATTTGCAGATTTCTGGAAATCCAAAGCAATGCACAGTGAGGCACTGAGATCCTCATGTGTGTGATGTCATTAACTGCAAGTTATTCACAGAAGAAGGAGGAGGTCATCTAGATCATTGTCCTTTTCCAGGTCACTTCCATGCAACACTATAGATTTACAAATATTAAAGCAATTAGAAATGAATCGCAGTCTCCACAAACTGCCATGTTCTTCTCACCAGCGTTCCTGTGAACTATACATAGCACAGTTGTGCGTGCGGCATTGAAAAAGTTAAAAATAACAAAAATAAAATTTTATCTTCTTTAACCTCAAAAGTGTCCTTTAAAAAAATGTTTGTTTCTAATGTAGATAGATAAGTTTGGTATAACTGAGAGATAAATCAATGCTTTAAACTTCAGGGATTTTTTAGGATTGGGGGAGATGTTTGAACATTCAAATAACCTCTCCTGTGTTAGACATTTATTTGAAATCTTTTGCTTTGGATAATTCAGGAATTCATTTTAATTTCAAGGAATTTATCTGTTAAACATAACTAAAATTAAAGTTAATACTCTAACAATGAGTGCATAATATAATCCATTTACTTCTCTAAATATATTTTTTACAAAATAATCTCTACTAGAGATAGGAATGTAATTAAAATGATATCAAATTTTGGTTATTTCTTAGTTGTAAACTGCAATGATATCACTTTTCATGCTCTATGGTTTTATATATTATTTCTGTAATATTTTACAACATTTCTAATTGAATTTTTACAGAGAATTTTATACTGAAATAGGAATTATGTAGTATTAACAAATAATAATGGTGCATCTTAATCCTAAAAGGTCCTTCCCCTTTTAATGAATGAAATAGCATTTGATGTACTTTCTCAGGAAAATTAAATAAGACGTGTGTATTCAGTATTTCCAGCATGAGAATCTGATCAATATTTGCTGACAGGTGTCATAGTATCAGACAATGATTAAACTAAGGGTTTTACACAAAGAATGTCACATTTCTTTTACACAAAGAAAGAAAAACTTTAAGTCAACTCCTCACATATGTCAAAACAGCTGATAGATATTCTCCATTCTGTTTTAATTATGATCCTTTTCATTCATGTATGCAGTACTAGGAGGTATACTAGATCATAATTTTCTTTCTTTAACTGTTTTTATTCAAGGAATTTGAGGCACCCTAGAAATAGCCATGCTTTGACAGTCTGGACCTGTAGTGAAGACTCAGACAGAGCATAGACCCACGAATTGTGTGGGCTGACTTTCATGATTACTATGGTCCCACAGTTACATTTCAGATACCTAGATTGAAATTCTAGCTTCTGGTCTTAAAATTTTGTAATAAACACTCATCACCTTTCCTGTAAAATCTAAATCCTGCTATGTCCTCATAAATGGGCCTCTGCTTCCCTCTAGAAATGATGCTCACAGGCGAATGATGCTTCCTCTTTCACAGTTGACATGAGGAAGGTTCAGTGCTCAGCACAGTCTTGGCCTCTCTCTACCCTGGACTCAATCTCAAGGGAAGCAGAGACTAACGGATAAACCTGGAGAAAGTAAACTGGAGCACGCATGACAAGCACCTTCATTCTTGCTTCAGAGAGTGAGCTGCCAGTGGGAGCATGACAGACAGAAGCTCCTCTTCGTGTCTGGTCAGGTCACCTTTTCTCCTTTCTTACTGGGCCATGAAACCTAATTCATCCTGGGCTTCAGAACAGTCAAGTTCTTTTGGCCACAGATCCTAAAGATGTACACAGCTCACTTCTTGCTTTAGTAATAATGGAAATTAAAATAAAAGCAAAAGTCTACTAGGGAAAAAAGTCACTTTAGTTGGAAATCTAGAAGGAAAATAGGGAAAGTATCTAGCTGAGTAACTGGAGCAGACACACTAAGATACAGGAGCTCATACTGGCCACTGAAAATGTGGGAGGCTAGCTTTTAAGTATCAGCTGGTAGAATAGGGTCACATTGGTCATTATATTGGTTCTGGTGTCATAGTTCTGGAATGTTTTGCCTGGCAGTCTCTGCACTTGCTGGAATCCAGGTGATAACAGGTTCAGAGCAATGGCTGGAGGCTAGAGACTTGGAAACATAAAGATCCCTGGAAATCACCCATTCTGGTGTTCCCAATTGCAAAGGAAGTGCAATTATGTAAATTTGGAGCTAATCAACTATCCCGCCAACTCACAAATGATCAACACATCTGTTTGCCGAGGTGAAAAGGCATTTGATCCAAAGTTTAAAGTAACAACAGACACAAAATGGCCAAACATTGCTCTGCTTTTAGTTGCTCCTGGGCATCTGTGGACCCATGGGAAGAGTCATGGTTCATAGCAAAATCGGCTGTGAAGACCCAGAAGGAAACATTAACCATGCATTTCCCTTTCCCTAAGGTAGCTTCTGAATAGATAATGAATGTGTAAGACATGTGCTTTTTCTTTCCTGTTAGCAAAATGAAAAAAATCTGTTTACATTTCTCATTTCTATTACTAATAATTTATTTTTTATCTTCTTTTTAAAATATAAGATGTCACCCATTAGATGCCTCCTCAAAAACTTCGATTCCCATCTTACTTAAAAAAATGTTTAAATAAGTTTAGTCATCACAAACCCCTAGTCTCGCCCTGTGAGGTTCTCCAGGTCCCTCAGTCCCACATGGTCTCTGGAGTTATGAAGAGAAGATTCCACTCCTTCCCTTGTGAGCCAAAAGCGTCAAACTCAATCAAGCATCAAGAGACAAATGTTACTCACATGCTGAATTTCCTACAAAATGTAAACTTCAGGAAGTGTAATTATCACGCACACTGTTTTGAACTTTTTGCCCAGTTTTGGGAAGTGCCACAGATGAAAGTAGTTTCCAGTCCTGAAAATGACATTCTACCTATGAGATTGAAGCTTGGAGGACAGAAAAGGGATTTCCTGACAGTACTTTGGGGGAAGTTTTTAAGCTGGAGTTTCTGCTTGGCAGCAAAGGAGCACGTCCAGTCTTTGGTATTTGTTCCAGTGTATGAGTTTAAACTCTTGGTGAAAATGAATTCTATTCTCCGTCACTATGAAATCTAATTATAATTCAAACTCTGGTAAGATAACATTACATTTTCTTTTAAATTGTTTTGCAAACAAAGGACCTAATCTCTTCCTGAACAAATTACAAGAATGTACTTATTAAAAGAGAAAACCCTTCTATGGTTCCTTATGAAAAGAAGCTTCATAAAATGTATTTATTTATTATACTTTAATGCTTCTTTCCAGACATATTAGAGAAGAGGTAGCTTTTGGTCTATTTGCTTAAGAATAATTATCCTGGTTTATTATTTCCTTAGGTTCCCAGAAAGGGAAATGTTATTATATTATCATATGATTGGGGCCTGAAGGTTCAGTCCAAAGCAAGAGTGTTCTAGTATTTGCCATGACATCTTCTTGTTTTCTTCCCTGATCTTTAATTTTCTGCCCTTTTTCTGATATAAAGTTATAGTACAATATGAGTTATTCTAGGAACCTTGGGAAGAAATGACATTCATTAATATAATCATTGTTAAAGATCAGATGTAGTTTGTCCTCCCCCAGTGTCACAAGACCCTGAGCTATGTTGTGCAGGCTATCAGCCTTCAGAACCGTAAACCAAAGAAAGCTCTTTGCTTTATAAAGCTTCCTGTTCAAGGTATTCTACCACAGACATGAAATATACTCATCACAAAACTAATATATGTACATCATACAAGACTAATATATATGTCTCTGCAATAAACAGAGACTCAATTAAGAACAAAGTTAAAGAATATAATTTTTATATCATTGAAGCAATATAGTATTATATGATAGGTACTGTGAAATAGAAAGAAAATGTCCAAAGCGAAAAGGAGCTGTAGAGGCAAGTAAAGAAGGGAAAGAAAAAATTTAATGTTAAAAGAAAAGGAAACAAAACTTATGTATATAGGGAGTGGGGAGTTGTAGGGAGGGCAGGGGAATGGAAAGAATTGCGAATCAAGGTGTATCATGTACTGGTATAAACAATGTTGAATGTGATCATAATGTATATATAAAAGGTACAAATAAAATCAGTTTTAAAAAAATTTAAAAAGATACATGGCAATAAATGAAAGGAAAAAAGTGTGCATTTTAAAAAATAGAATAAAAATTTATTGTATTAGCAGTTTAAGATTTTTACATAAGTAATACAGATTTCTGCAAATATTCCAACTAAACGATTGATATTAAATGATTCTGTTACAATGTATCAAACTTGTATCTTGGCATTCTTATTTCATTAGTTTTGCTTAAAACATTTGGAGAGGAAATTGACAGATGTAGCAGCCAGCTAAGTAACATCTAATGTGTAATAGATGAGACACAGGTCTTCTGAAGAAAAATAGTTTCAAAACAAAATCAATAACCTGTTTTAGTTCAATTTTTCCATTAAAAATAGTAGCAATTGTCAGGCAGGATGCCAATGTCTCAACTTAATCTTAATGTGCCACTTTCTAGAGCAGACTATCTGCTCAGAGAAGCACCATGGACTGAGAATCTGCTATTGGTATTCTTCAACTTGGAGACTGAAGAGATCATTTTTTTTTTTCCAGAAGAAATAGTAGCATGGAAGGGAGAATATAATTTATTAATTAGCATCTAATAAAAGTAATCTGAGGCCTCACCCTTAGCCTTAGTCACATGACTGAGAAGTGAAATACAAAACCCAGACTTTAAACAGACACATTCATAGTGGCTTCCCAGAAAGGTCTGTCTATGACAGGAAAAAATAATGTGTCTGCAGTATGACCAAGCCTACGTCACCTCAGCAGACAGCAAGGGCCATGGTGGCAGAGGGCAGCAGATCCATGGCATTTATATCAGGGATGTTTTCAGTGACTACGCAAAAAGTATTTGATGATGGTTGTCTGAACTTCTGACTTAGTTATTATGAATTATAATTTGAATATAGCAGCAGATGGTGCACTGAAAGCAGCTCTTCTGCATGGGAAATCAACAATTTCAAGGTTGGACTGAAGAGCTTGAGATTTTGTTTCATTCCTATTATTGACCTAATATCAACCTCTCTGAGTTTCAGGTTTATTTTCTGCCAATACATGGCCAAATATCAAGTAGGTTAAGAAGATGATATTTCTCTAACATTGACCTTCACAGAAAAAATAAAAGAGCAGAGATGAAGGGATAGAGTAGGGAATAAAAATAAAAGGAATTCAGATATGTCATGTACATATACAAACTTCCCACAACAAATATAATCATTATGTACTACAAATATGTATTAACAAAAAATCTTGAATAATGGTATCACAACACATCATATACCCCATTTACACAAGAGAAATATAAAAGTCTGTCTATACTTGATAACAATATAACAATGTATATAACAATATAAGAATAAAGTGACTGATAAATCCTTAAATGTTCCTAAGAATATTGTATTAAATACTCTGTAAATAACACCAGAAGTTAATCCATATCGTATACTTTTACAAGTAAAATTTATTTTCTTTTACTTGGCGATACAGCTTGTACCTAGATGGCCCACCCCAAAGACTCGTGTGGTTGTAGGTGAGGATTTTGGAGGTGGCTGGATCTAGAGTGTGTGATGCTGGAACCATCGATGACCCACTCTGGGTATGAGTGAGGGTGGTTAGCTTAACAAGATGTTGGGGACAGAAAGAGAGCCTCTGTGTTTGCTCAACACTGCTGCTGGGTATCTTCACTGCTTGCTGCATTGCTGTCCTCTGCCTGCCGTGGACTGTTTTTCCTCTGTGATGGCCTTCTGCCAGACCACCCTGCCTTGGAACCAGACAAGTATAGACTGCAATCTCTACAAACTATGAGCCACAGTAAGTCTTTCCTTAGGTTTTCTGGTATGTTGTCTCAGAAGTGAGAAAATTAACCAAGACAATTGGCTTCACAGGTGATGAATATGTCGAACTCTGTTCTCTCGGGATTTGGAAAGGAAAATCTCATGGTTCTTTCCTCAGACTTCACTCTCTCTGCCTCTATTTTCTAGTTTGAGTAAAGATCTCTTCTGCTTCAGTATTAGATACAGATGTTTGTGTTTCTATGTTACATTATTTGAAGTGAATAATCAACTCACTCAAAAACAATTTTTGTTACTGTTCGCTATTCTTTATCAGGAATGCCCTGTTGATGCATCTGTAAGGTCTTTTTAGGAAGATGTCACAGGATTAGGGCCAGGAACATAATTTATAGGTGCAGTATAAATTAAGCATTGGTGTACTTTCTATAAAATAAGAATTTTTAAACCATTAAAAAAGAGTAAGACAAATGTGTAGCTTATATCACCATGAAGCTATCTCTGGGTGTGACCTAGCATTGAACATTTTCTACTCTTTTCAGCGTGAAAAACCTTATGCAGTACATTTAGAATGTTATTAAGAACTACAAATAACAGGATAGGCCAAAAGCCCTTCATCAGCAGTTATAAAAATAAACACATTTGTATTTCTTTATGCATCTTTATTCATTGGATTCATAAACCCAAGTTTCCAGGAAGAGTTTGTAATGCATTTGCATAACGTTGTTACACAAATACTTTAGTTTTCTGCTTATAGAACTAAATACATCAGAGACTTAAAAGCACAAGAGATAGTCTCTATAATTTGATTCACAGGCCCATTCCACATTCAGAATAACATCCTTCTCTGATATGAATTAATAGATAATTAAAGAAACCTTGCCTCCAAGGGCTGTGGTGTTAGATACAGAAGGATTGTCCACTATAACCAGAGTGGAGAATGGCCTTCCTATCTAAGACACAGAGAAAAGCAAGATGAGGATGGGAATCGACCACATTTGATTGAGTCCACAGATATTTAACTGAGCATCTCCAATGAATCAGCCTTTCTTCCTGCATAACTACAACCAGAACAAAGACTTCTGGTCTCAAGCACTCTTGTTTCCATAACCCAGGCACAAACCCAACCAGGAATTGGCAGTTGTGTGCAGATGTGTGTCTTTCTTTCTATCTTACTTTAAAAGGACTTCAGTCAAATACAAGTAATGGGCTATTTATTTATTCACAATGGATAGAAGTCAGTTATCTCTTAAAATCCAGGCACCACCCTGGGATGTAAAGTTGAACCTGTGAGTATACAGTTTTGAGTATTCACATTCAAATGGATGTACCTTGAGGACATCCTCATAAGTGAAATAAATAGGTAACTGATGTGTAAATATCATATATGTTCTCTAGTATGAGAAAAGGAAGATGGAAATGAGTTCTAGTATATATAGTAGATATTGTGAAATAGAAGATGAAATAAAAGGAAAGAGGGTGTAGGGGTAATTAACTAGGGGAAAAAGAATGTGACAGTAATTTTTAAAAAGCAAACAAAGTTTATGTATATAGGGAGTGGGGGGTTGCAGGGTGGGTGGGGGAATGGGAAAAATGAGAGTCAAATCATGTCATATTCTGGTATAAACTCTCAATGTTGAATGCAATGATGATGTGTATTCATAATGTACCAATAAAGATTTGAATTTAAAAAAATATAAACAGCTACAGCTGTAACTTATATTGTTTTTCTAAGAGGCTAATATAGCCAGGTAGGCTTATCTTATAATTCCCCCCTCTCTGTGTCTGGAAAAAATGTGTCTTTACCCAGAAACTTTAAATATATGGCAGCTATGATATCCCTATTTGTCTTTTCTTCTCCAGAATTGGGTCCCTTTTCCTTCTAAACTGAAAGATGGCTTTTTAAAAAAAAAAAAAAACTACTAATTAATCCTATAACTGGCTAAGAAGGCAGAACGTACCTACCATTTCTCACTCAGCTTGGACTTTCTTATTCTCAGTTGATTTCTCAATGATAAGTACGATGTTTAGGAAAAATTGTAAGTCTACTAACAATCAGAATTGCTCAAAGTAAACTAGGTGTTTTAAACTTTAGTTCCAGAATCTCCTTGCCTTAACACTATCCAAATTCCTTTTTGATTCATTTCCATCCCAAGCAGCATGCTAGAGGGTTGAGGAGAGGGACTAGAACTCAATTTGGTGCAGTTAATAAGGAAAACAGCTGGAGTTTTGGTTTGTTTGTTTTTAGTCCAGCCCTTTGTGCGCAGCCACGGGGGTAGAATAATAATGTATTTTGCAAATGTGAACACAATTTACTTCCAGAAAATTCTCAGCTTACAATGTCCAGACACATAATAATACTTTGTATTTCTTATTAGTGTTCAGTTTCTCTAAAGATTGCTAAGTTTGTGTGTAACTGTCAATTCTCATGCAAATAGTGTTCAGCTCACAGTTATTATCAGAGAATTTTTGTCTCCCATTTTATTAGTCTTGATGTCTGTGGTTCAGCTCGTATAGGTCTGTTTGTTTTGTATTTTCCCATATAGTCCTTTGAAATGTGTGGTCCAAATCTAGTTCTAAATGCTAAGGAAGCCAAATGCAATGGTTCCTCGATTCACAAACTGAATTCTTTCTATGATTCTGGTCATAAATTGAACTGGATGAGAAACAAATCAAATTCGATGGTTAGGTTCAAGGTTGACCTTAGGGGAAATTTGATTTGGTTCTCATCCAGTTTAGTTTGCAGCCAGAATTGTATAGAGAATTAAGTTTGTAAACTGAGATATGGCTGCAG
Source organism: Petromus typicus (assembly GCA_004026965.1). Lineage (NCBI taxonomy): Eukaryota > Metazoa > Chordata > Mammalia > Rodentia > Petromuridae > Petromus > Petromus typicus. The sequence continues at coordinate 37,605 of PVIR01002238.1, forward strand.
TTTTATATCAACTTGGCTTTCCTTCCTCATCTAGGCCAGGGAATCTGGTTTGATATTCTCTCTGAGGGGCAGTTTTTGGCCTATTAACTAGTAAGCAGGCCTCTGGATATCCCCAAATGCTATTTCATGACTTGTCTCATTAGATAACACCTTGATACCAATGAGAATCCATTCCAGGTACGATCATTCCCATGACTTTACTTCATTACAGTTCGAGGGGAAATGAATGTCCTACAACTAAAATCACACAATAGCAAGCACAGAAATTCTTCATGTGACACTCCGTGCTGAAATAAGACATTTTCAAGCTGGGAGGAAGCCTGGAGATGACTGAGGAGATTGACGCGCCCTCGGATCCACAATCATTTGGTGCCTCTGACTGTGGCGAGGGACACCGTGTATGACCAGGAATGAAGCCAGAGACCACTAAATTCTGCTTCTTCCCAGCTTACCGACCACATGTTCCGCCATTGGGTCTGGTTATTAGTGAGGGACGATTTGACTGAAATTGCAAGGCCAGGAGTGTGGACGTGACTGGCTCAATGTAGGGCTCGGGAGGAGCAGAGCATGCGCAGTAGTGCAGGCCGGCTGCTTCTTAAACAGACTTCTGTGGCCTCCTCGGGAAGGTAAAGTAGCTGATAAAAGCCATACTTCCCCAAACAGGAGCCTAGGGAGCCATACTTTTTAGATTTAAAGAGCTGTTAATTTGGGTTTGTTTTTTTCATTTGCAGTAAGAAAATCTGACTTTCAAGGCTACCCTGTTAAGAGGACTTATGTAACAAACCACATTTTCAATTATGTGGTTCAGAAACATAGGAAGGAAAAATAAAACATCAATTTCAAAAGTAAATTTAGTCAATCACAAATTCTACCACAATAGCACATTATATATTCTGAAATTCAACCCACAAAATAGAAGCTTTTAATTCACAGAGAACTACTTTAAAAAATATTACATGTCCTTGCAAATACTACATTGCAGTTCTTGATGGAATATATGCATAATTCATAGAATTATTGTTTTGCTTGTTTCAAAGGATGACTTGTCTTGAATCGACATTTGTACAAAGTTGCAAGCCTGCACCTGACCCATTTCAATCCCCTTATCATAGAGACAAGAAACAGATAATGATACAACTTCAATATTTTCTGAAAGCCACAAGTTGAAGTACTTTGCCCTGAAACTGAATGTGAATATAAGTCTCCAGAATGTGAATTCACAGGCCTTACTCCAAAAAAAAAAAAAAAAAGTTTAAATGAGACTTTTTAAAGTGTTGCTCTGTCTCTGTAGCCAGGAGTTGATCACTAATTATAATTTTACATATTTTAATTTGCACATTGTTCAAATTAAATTACATTTTAGATGCAAATCCAGTCATATCATATAAAATTAACACAATCATTCAACATTCTCTACTAGTTTGTAAATATAATTGTCTAGACACCTGCAGAACAGATCATTTAACACCAGAAAAGTGTGACAATTTAATAACCAGAAACAGGGTCTTTTACTCACTTCTCAGCAGTCCGTTGTCTTATCCTCAGACAATTAAATGGTGAGGCTCAGGATAAACAGTTTTAAGTTTTAATGAAGGTTAAAGGGGAGAAGCAATATACTAGTTCTTCATACTAGGGAAAATAGTACTAATCTTATAAAATGAATTACCGCTGTATCACAGAAATGAATTACCAACCAAGGGCAGAACATGTCTCAGGAACAGAGCCATGCAGCATGCAGTATTATATAATAGACTCTCCTCAGGGGTAGCACACTAATGAGAAATGTAGGTGCTGACAGTTCAGTTCAAACAAACCTGTACCATATCGAAATCCATTTCTGTTGTTTACTAAAAACTGTTCCTTCTACTTACTGGGTTCAGAGTCTCACTGTGAGGATGAATACATTTGAAATCACAAGGGACACTGTGCTTTTGCCGGGCTTTCTAGGTCTCCTCTCTACTTAGGCAACAATATGATCTTCTAATGTGTAATCCTCAAGGAAGATTTATTATGATAGAATGTAAATATTTCCAAGTTGCAAAAGCCTAGGCTCCAAAGCAGGCATGGCAAACTTTTACAGCTTTCAATAATACAAACAGCCCACTGTGGCACTCATGACAGAGGTTGGCTATGACTGCTCTAAGGGAAAATGAGAAATCCAATGAGTTCACTAGCTAATTCCTTCTGCTAAAGACAGCATAGAAATTCCCCTGGACCCACAGAGGAGAAGTCAAGTAAACAAGAAGAGAGAAAGAAGGTAAAGGCAGAGATAAGACATTAGTAGAACCTACTCTGGGTTCCCAGACCTTCATGGATCATGCAGGAGCAGTGACCTCACCTCCAACTGAGACCCAGTTCCAGTCACCTTAGTCTACAACCTACTTGGTCAACACACATGGCAGCCACACACCATCCTTAGGGCTGTGGAGTCAAACAACTCACTTTTCAAACAAACAACTATGACCAGTACCTTCTGTGGTTGTACTACCATATGCCCCAGCCCTGGACGCCTCACAGGAGCCAACATAGCCCTTGCAGGTGGCGCAGCCAGGCTTTCTGAGTCTCCTCTCTGGTACACAGCCTTTGCTAAGCAGTCACATTAGCCATCCTGATATACCTGCATATATCAAAGTTTATAAATAAGCATAAATAGTAGTTTTCTTTAAAAGATCATCAAAAAGACTCAGTAAACAAACTAAAATGTCACTGTGTCAAATCTAGTGCAGGTCATCTCAAACTTACCTGGCCTTAAATCCATTCTTTCTCACTGACTAATTCTACAGCTCCATTTAATGGTTTTTTGTTGTTGTTGTTTTTGTTTGTTTGTTTGTTTGTTTGTTTTTATGGGGCCAGAGGTTAACTCTGTGGCATGAAACTTTACAAAGTGAGGAAAAAATCTGTATTGTAAGATTGGAATTATGTGATATATGTAAAGATCACAGTGCACAGCAAGTAGATCCTTCACAGTTCTCAGCAAAAGATCTTCTCAGCCAAGCCTTCTAAAAAGAAAAGATTTGATGGTTCTCTTTCTACTAATGATGCAATCTTGCCAAATTAGTTTCCTTTAATGAGCCATTTCTAGATCCACACTAGCATGTAGATATAAGTGTACACTCAGGGAACTGGGTCTAGTACATTTTATTGTTGGAAGCATATAGCTTCAGATTGTAAATTTCCTAAAATATATATAATTTCCTAAGGTGTAGCTATGCCACACAAGTTCATAAAATAATCTTGAATGTTTAGAAATAGAACTTTTAAGTTCAAAGTTATTACTTCTATATGATAAAGCTTCTAGGTCCCAGAAAACACTCAAGATAACTGAGAACTATAAGACAGTGTGGAAGAAATTCCAGAGTTGGTGCTGAGAAGTGGCTCCCTAATCATTCAGAGATTTCAGAATCTTGGTAAGAAAGAAAGTATGAAAAAATAAAGAAAGAAAGAGAGAGGGGAAAAGAGAGAGAGGAAGACAGAGAGACAAAGGAAGAAAGGAAGGAAGGAAGTAAAGAAAGGAAAGGAAAAAATGAGAAAGGAAAGAAAGGCCCAAAGTTATTAACCAGCAGGCAGAAAAACCTTTAGTAAGGGATTTCTGCCAATCAACTCTCCTAAAACACACTCCATAATCAAAACATGTTCTTTGAAGAATAGAGTGGGTGAATTTATAAATATTCTCCAGTCTTAAAAATTATCAAGTTACACTGTTCTTCATTCAGCAAGTTTTTATTACTTACATTCCAGTGCCAATTTTGAGTCTGAACCTAAAGTGGATCCACACCAGTGCCCTAGATGAGAAAGATGTATCATCGTCCTTCAAGAATCTGCTTCCTCAGTGGCTGAGGCTGGCGGAGCTGTAGGCAGAAATTACCATAGAGAGTAGCAAATTGTAGAGAGGAGGCCACCCTAGAATGGTGTGAGGGTGTCCCTGGTCCTGAGTGCAGGCCATGTGCAGGAACATCAGTGGTTGGGTCCTCAAGAGGGAAGAGAGCTAGGGCGGCTCTATCCAGGCACCTAGACACTTGGAAGGCCCTTTGTACATAAAGGTGTGACTGCGGCATGAAACAGTAATGAGCCCTTTGAAAATCTCCCTTGTTCATAGCGAAAAGGAGTCTGAAAATAAAGCATCATTGCTTCAGAGCCTGACAAACTATTCCTACTCCATCTCAAAATTATAAATAGGAGCTGCTGGAAGATGCTGCAAATGTCACTGCATGCAGTTCAATCTTCATTAATCCAAAACTGTCAGGTAGCATATTTCGAGATGCAGTATAAGCAACCACCAACAACCAGCTTAGGCCAGTAAAATAAGAAGACGTGCTTCATAGGGAGAAGAGCCAGAAGTGCTCATGAAAGGAAGAACATGCATCCAAACAAACTCATTAAAGGGGACCTCACAGCTGCCAGACTTCTGTGAAGAAATGAAGAACCTATTGAAATATAATCCACAGGAGAACAGAACTCGATAAGTGAGAAAAAGCATAAGAATATCTCCCAAGCATTCCAAAAGTGTATCAGTTGGCTTTGCATGATTCAAGAGTATTATTTCCTTTAATATGAGCAGTTGTGTCAAAACAGAGACATGGTCTTTCCTTCTGCCTGCTCACATTAAGTAACTTGAGCTTTGTATAATTGATAGGTTTGGATGCCAAACACATTTTAGGCTCAGAGCATCAGCCTTCATAATAGACTAAATCAGCCTAGGTGCTTGAACATCCCTGAGGTGCGGACATTATGTTCATTAGATGGAGAATGTGTTATTAGGATAAAGTATAAGATTTTTCCCACATCTCTAAGACAGCACCATGGACAGTAACTCCACACTTGCAGCCTCCAAACCACAAGTACGTGTTTGTGTGATAGGCCCAAATCCTAATGAATATTGACAGATTCACTTCCACCTACAAGTCAGACTTGTTAAAATAGCAATCTGTTTTCAGAAAAACCAAGTCAATAAACAGACTCTGCAGTCACCCTATCATATTTTCTAACATCTATCTGTGACATGTCAAATTTGCCTATTTGTCTCTGATATACAAGTGTTCATCATATGCCACCTGTAGGGGAAAATTTTTGCTGGAGAATCCAATATTGTGCCAAATTTATCCACCAAATATGCTTTCATAAAGATAGCCAAAAGCATTATAAAAATGATTTGGATTCACATTGGCCTGAGATGAAGAATATATTATAAATGAGATTTTTGTGGAAAGCAAAGGCATGGTGAAAAATCAGCCTTTGAGCTAAATTTTGCTAGTTTTAAGAGAGAGAAAAAAATAAGTTCATTATCTTGACATTGTGTGAGGTTCAAAATTCACTATCCATAGATCCTCTGCAAATTATGTTCCTGGCCCAAACTGAATTTAAGAACAAAACTATCAATAATAGAATCATTATGTGAAAAGCAAAATGTGTTTCTTATTATGTTAAAGCCATAGAAAATATTTCCATCCATGTTAATTGTGAGTATCCATCTTGTTACTCTGTATCTTCATATAAGCTTAACGAAGGTCCAAAACTGTATGTTTGCACAAAAGTATAATTTCTCTTTTGTACATGATGTCACACAGCACCTGGTAAAATGTTCTGCAATTATCAAATGATATATAAATGTTCATAAATCCCTTGTTGCTTAAATTTTTCTCCTTGAAAAGTGAGCCCATAATCAATCTCAGCAAGTGTCAAAGAGATGACAGGACTCTGATGTGCTCCTGGAAGAGATTTCAGAAGTTATCCTACTCATCGTTCTTGAATTTGATCATGACACTCACATCACTGTTAAATAAATAATTGGATGGAGATATGACCTTGTGGTTTCAACTGTCTCCCTCAGGGCTTTTAGAGCGCAGCTCTGAAGGTGTATGATATAGTGATATATCTTTTATGTAAAATACAACTTTAATTTCCATAAAAGGTTGCAGAGCACATGACAGTTGAGCTTTTAACTGTAGAATTTTGTTTCCATCTATTCAACTTTCTGTGATTTAGGAATCCTCGACAAGAGTTAGGAGGTACCCCTCACATATACCTCCTGCTGATTTCTCCTCATCCTCTCCCAATCTTCTTCCTCAAGTTCTGAAATTTACATGCACAGCCTGTTCTTGGGCACACATAACAACTTTCTCTGCCTTCTCATGTCTGATTCAGAAGAATTGTCTAGAAGATGTGAGTAGCAAAATAGGATGTAAACAGGCATATCTTTCATGAAGGTCCCTACAAAGTTGGGTTTCTATTAGGCTCCAGTAGGTGGTTCTGTGCTGGGCTCTTGTTCCACAACACACGCGCCAAATTTCAGTGACAGCAAAACCCAGGTTTTAACAGCCTGGACCTTTGAACCTTCCAGTTCTTCAGGTTGTGTCTGTTTGTTCTGTTTTGAGTTTTTGTTTTATGATTGTCAGTAACATCCAAAGAAATTTTTTTCCAGGAAAAATAGAATAACAAGAGGAATTAAATATCTTTGTCTGAAAAAGAAAAGAATTTATATAGAAAGACTATATGAAGTGGCATTTTTGGATTGCTGACAATGAAATTCAGTCATTCCGGGGAGACAAGAAACAAAGTGATTCTACAATGCCCAGCTTAGAGTCTAGAGTTTAACAGGTTGTGATTCAGGGAAGGAGACCTAGGCCTGGCCATCTTACACAATGACATGCAGTCCAGCAAGATCTAGGCAATGAGGGGCCAGGGAGAAAAAGACAGAAGCAAGAAAAAAGACCAAGGCTTGAGGACAACCTCCCAGCACACACCAAGTCTTCAGTTGAAAGCTGATCAGAGCCTGAACATGAAGAATTTACCCAAGGCCAAGAAAAGAAACACCTCAAATAATTAAAGGGAACAAGTGTCTGAGTTTATACAGGGCTATGAACAATTCTAGGCACCTGAGTAAAAAAACCCAGAACTCTTGGATCACTGAGTATAGTAATGAAAAGAGTTTGTCGCATAAATGGGAGGAGTATCCTAGAATTCTACTAAATGTGTGTCTATGAATGACATTCAAAAGAACTACTGTTTCCAAGAAGCTTACCTGTGCCCCACAAGGGAACCCAATGGCAATTTTAATATACTAATATATTCAATGCCAAAGAAGTACAATTCAAAATACATGGACTTCAGTAAAAACTTAACATGTGTACAGAGACACAAGGACATTTCCCTCTTAATAAGTGAAGAATCAATCGCTTGAGACTGACGTAGAAGTTGCATAGTTGACAGGGCCAGTAGACAAGGAAAATAAAACAGCTGCTGAAACTGTTCCATATGTGTAAGAAGACAGTACAACTGAACATAAATATTAAAGACATGAAAGATATGAAAATGCATTTAACCAAACTTTAGATCAAACTTATATATGTGAGGAAAAGTACAGAAATTATATAACTATAGGAGCACAAATGTATTCAAGGTAGAAAGGGTAATAATTTCAGAAGAAATGAAGGCATTTATTAATGTATAACTTTTTTGCTTTGATCAAGAAGTAATTTGTTCAAAACTGTAGAAGTCTTCAAAATTTCACCAAGTACAGTCATGTGTCATGTAACAGCCCCACATGAACAGACCACACATGCAATGGTCCTGCCATGTGTTGGAATTGCAAAATCCCTGTCACCAAGGGACAGTGTAGCTGTTGTATATCAAGGCACAAAGCATTCCTCATATTTTTGCAGTGATACAAATGTAACCACACTGTGAAGTCAGTCATGCAAAAGTATAGTGCACACCTTTGTATAGTACATAATTGGTGATAATAAAGAATGAAGTCAGTGGTTTATATATCAACTTACAATACTCTTATCAAAGTCTTGGAGTATATCCCTACTTTAAGAAATTTTACTGTGAAGCTGTATGCCAGGCCACATCACCAGAAACTTCATGTATCTCATGTTTATCATTCATTGGTGGCTTATGATGCCATACTGAATGACTGATCCATACTGTTTAAATTAAGGTCAACAATACACTCGATGATATCCTGGCAAAAACAAGATTGGCTGGTGATGAATCACTCAGAACACATTTCGCCTTTTTAAGGAATGCTTGACTATGGATTTTTGTTCCTACAATTTCTTTTTTATTCTCAGTGCTTCACAAACAATGAAACAAGGGAGGCAAATTCATCACCTCCTAATCTTACTTTTCTTCTCTTTGTGATAGATTAGGAAATTAAGCATCTGTTAGGAACCTTCAAAAACTTCCAACATGAGAATTCACTAGAACTAAAAAATGTATTATCTATTCAATGTGCAATTAGTGCAACATTTTGGCAGACACTTTGTAAACTGAATGTACACAAATGAGGGAATTTCCCTTTATATTCATAAATATTGCATAAAACTAGACATTTCATTGTTTACCAATCTTGATTTGTACTCGTTATGCAAAGTATATTGACATGCATAGTTCTAAACTACTCAACTATAAATTATTAGGTAGGCAAAGATAATGAATGTCATTGTACGGAAAAATATAATTAGCATTAATCTCTTGAACAAGAAATATTCAAGCTCATAACCAATATGGTATAAAAAAATTCTTTCATGTACACATTTATGGTGACAGATGTCTGTGCTACTATCACTAAGAAGTATAAGCATAATTATATAACATATCTACACTATTTCTATGTTCATTTCTTTAGAAAGATTTTAACACCATACAAAATGCTTCTGCAAAAACAAATAAAATTTCCTCACCAAAAACACCATGATTTTGAGGAGAAGGGAACTTTTAGAAACAGAAAACCAACAAATGAATCCTTTTCCAGGACGCCACAAAGAGTTACTTGATCATTTGTTCACTCAGTTATTTAAACATTTATTAAAGACTATAACATGCAGCTAAAAACTGAATGATCACAGGCAGTGATTCCCAGTCAAGAAGCTGACCTCTTAAGAGTTAAGTTAGAGATAAATATAAATGTATTTTATTACCTTTTTCTGTCTTTTATCATTTCCATCCCACCTTATACTATTTTCAGCTATAAATTAAATCATGCTTTCATCATCTCCATTGGCAATCATGGTCAAATCTTATATTTCTTTTTTAAGTAACATTTTTAAAAGTTGGGTTTTAATGAAAGACTATTCTTTTATTCCTGGGTTTTATTGGGGGCATACTTAACATGTAAATACAGTGCTGTCTTAGTCCATTCAAGCTGATTAATCAAATGTAAAAAGCAGGGTACCATGAAGACTCAGTCCAGGGTTGGCTGGGTCAAGTACGCCACACATATGTCTTCTAGAACGCAGGGAGAGTAATAGAGGCGAGAGCATACCCACCCCCATGTGCAGAAACTGGATTACCACCCTGGAGTTCAGCATTGCCTACTTGGTCTTGATTCCTTCTCCCTTGGCCAAAACCATGCCCATCTTTAGTAATGTTACCCTTCCACCAATCCATAGCCACTCCATACAATCGCCCGCCTCTCTGCCTCCTTTATAAGCTTATACACGGCTTAAAAAAAGTGAAAATGTTCTCTGAAATCTCTAGAGTCTCTATGGTGACTGCAACCTCACTCACTGGGCCTCAGCTGAAACCTATTTCCTCAACCTTGACACTGAGAACAGTTCCTTATAAAAAGTGTGGGGCAAGTTGTAATGAGATATGCATTCCAAAGGACTTGAATGGCCCTACCCCCATAGTGCTTCCAATTGCAGACCTCATGGCCTCTCTCTTGGGGTACCTTTGCTCACTACCTAAAGCTTTCTACAGCTGAAGCCCCCAATTCCTGGGGTCACCTGTATGCTTTTGGTTTTACTTATAGCTTCTCAAACTTCCATTTCAAGCACACACTGTCTGGCCTCCTTCCCTTTTTCAGAAATGTCAAGAAAGTATTAATACTCCATGACCCACATCTCTTCCATTCTGCATGCCTGAGAAACTAGAATCTTGTGGTTGATGTCAAGGTATGCTACCCATTCAAGCAGTAGCTGGGCTCCTTTCCATCATGGCCCCAGAGGCTGCTGAGTTCCTGGATCAATAAACACTGGGAAACTCTTTCTTAAGTGCCTGTGAATGAGCTAGACTCCTGGAACTCTCTTCTCAAAGCAGTCTTTCATTTTTGCACCTTTAAGCCTGCAAAGAGTAATGACTTGCCTGTCTCTGTCTTTCCTAATTTCCTGATACAAAGTTTTTCTCTTTTCTTTACTGCTAACCTTTCCAGCAAGTACGAATATTCTCCACAGCCTCAACTTTACATACCCTTCATTCCATTCAAACTGAAAGCTTTTCACAACCTTTGCATCTAACAACTGCTCCCATCTCTCGCTGTAGATCTGCCTCAAAGCAGCCCGTAGTACTCATGCCTGAAGGTTGGGCTGAAATTTCCTTTGCCAGATAAATTAGTCAACCACCCTTGATCTCAGTCTCCTGCAGTCTGAGGACATGAGAAAAATGTAGACAAATATTCTGCCAGAGTGTAATTTACATGGGCTCTACTTCAATTGCCAATGAGATGCTTATTCCTAACTGAAATCTCCTAGGCTGGCTTTCACCGTGCACATTTCTTTCAGCATTCTGAGCTCCAACCAAGCCTCACATCAATCTTTGCTTATGCAGCTTACAACATCCTGTGACTTCCACAGCCAGAATCTCCAAACCTTCCAAACTCATCCTGTGAAGTCTTTAGAAGTTCCAAAGACTTTTAAATTGCATGGTCAGACACAGTAACAGAAGCAACCCCACTTCTCTGATAAGAGAGTCTTACTTTACTTTTTACTTATGAGACACATTTTCTGGCACTCCCAGCATAAAGGAGAGCGGTTTATTGTGGGTCATGATTTCAGGAGAGTCAGTTTATGTCTGGCTGGCTCTAGGGCACAAAGATGGTGGAAAGGTCTAGCAGAATTCAGTCATGGTTTCCATAAGTAGAGAAAGAAACTATTCATTCCATGGTTTCCAGTAAGTAGAGAAAGAAAAGAGAAGAGCTAGTGAGGAAGATATTCCTTTTATTGCCCTCAGCGACCCTCCTCTTCTGTCCAGGCCCCACCCTGTAAGAGCACATTTACTCAGGAATTCATTGTTAGATTGATCCATTGATAAGTACAGCATCCCTCTGATCAAATCATCTTCTCAAAGCCCCACCTCTAGACTCATGGGTCATCTGAAGGACATTTTTGATCTAAACCATAACAAGTTTCAATGGATTAATCTGTGGAAAATACTTTCATGCCATAGCATTACTTACAATGTGCAATGCAATGTTTCAATAAATATAAAATTTTGTGAAATTACTACAGTGTAAAGGAACATATCCATATAGTTAGAATTTTTTTCTCTGTGCTGAGAATATTTAAACCCACTCTCTTACCAAATTGCAAGTATACAATGCAGTGTTACTAACAACAGTCACCTTGCTATCCACTAGAATTCCAGAAATTATATATCCAAAGAACTGAAACTTCATAGCCTTTGACCAACATCTTCTCACCTTCCCCACACCTTATCCCTGACAATCACCATTTTGTTCTCTAAATAAGAATATGAGTTTATTCACAGTATAAGTTGAGAAGAGATCACTCAGTATTTGACTTTCCATGTTTACCTTACTTCACTCAGGCCTTATATCAGTCATGTTCCTGCAAGTAATGGTGTTTACTTCTTTTATTAAGGCAAATAGTGGTCCACTGAATGAATGAATGGGTAGATTACATTCTTTTTCCTATCCCCTCATTCACTGACAGATACTTAGGTTGTTTCTAAATTGTTACTGTTGTGAATAATGCGGCAATGAACATGGAGTACAGATGTCTCTTAGAAATAATTTTATTTACTTTCAGATCTATACACAGAACTGGGATTAATGTGACAGTCTTAGTTTTCTTTTTTTTTTTTTTAACTTAAGTCTCCAGTTGATGGTCATTATGAATACACACCATCATCACATTCAACATTGAGAGTTTGTACCAAAATATGACACAACTTGATTCTCATTTTTTCCTCTTCCCCCACCCACCCTGCAAACCCCTATACATGAGCTTTGTTTCCGTTTTTTTAACTATTACATTCTTTTTTTTTTTTGAGACAGGGTCTCACTTTGTAGTTCAGGCTGGCCCTGAGCTCAGCCTCAAACTCACATCACAGCAATCCTGCTGCCTCTGCCTCCCAAGTGCTGGGATTACAGGCATGAGCCACCATGCCTGGCACTGTGGTGTGTGGTACTGGTTGCTGCTGGGCATGAGTCTCCATGTCCAGTATGGTATGTGGTTACTGATCGAACCTGGGTCCTTGCGCTTGCAAGACAGGCGCTGGAACCATTGAGCTAAATCCCTAGCCCATAGTATTACATTATTTTTCCCCTCATTATTTACCCCTATACCCTATTTCTTTTAAATATTATATATATATATATATATATATATATATATACACACTAGAACTCATTTACATCTTTATTTTCTCATACTAGACAAAAGATACAATATTTACACTTCTGTGACCTATTTATTTCACTTAGCAGGATATCCTGAAGGTACATCTATTTGAGTATGAATGACTCAATCTTATCATTTTTAATGTCAGAATAATACTCCATTCTATAAAAGAACTACATCTTCTATATCCGGTCTCCAGTTGATGGACATTTTGGTTGTTTCCAAGACTTAGCAATCACAAACTGAGCTACTCTAAACATGGGTGCACCAGGAAACACTGATATCTTAAGGGTCCTAAATATTAGTTTTAATTTTTTAAAGAAATATTTTCCATGATGACTAATAATTTACATTTCTTCCTAAACTGTACAATGATTCACTTATTTCTTCACTTTCACACTTTGTTTAACTCTGAAAGTGGGGTACTGAACTCCCCCTTTAAGTCCAGAAGTTTCTATTTTATGACTTTGAGTGTTATTTTATTTCTCTATCAATTGTAATGGCTAATTTCGCAGCATATAGAAGTCTTATTTGACAATCATTTTCTTTTTGGCTTGAAAATATCACTCCATGCACTACTGGGCTTTATTTTTGTACTGAGGAATGTATTCTAATTTTGATTGACTTACCTTTATAAGTAAATTGCTACTTTCTTTAAGAGATTTTAGGATTTTCTCCTTTGGTTGAATTTCTAAAATTTTGGTTATGACTTGTTATGAAAATATTTTTTCCAGGTCATGGTTATTTGAGGTTCTACATTCCTTTTTATTTGAATACTGAATTATTTTCCTAGATTTGGAAAGCTTTCTGCTGTGATTTTGGTGAATAATTTTTTTGCATTATTAAAGCCATCTTCTACTTTTTCCTACATCCCTATAAACTATTTTTTAGTCATCTAAGACCTTTTAGATCCAGCTTTCACTGTGCCTTGTATTTTTATGGCATCACTGAATTAATGATCTACTGCCTCCACCATTTCCTCAATTTTTGACACTCTGTCCTCATGAACGTTAAATCTGCTAGCTGTGATTTCTATTGAGTTTTTATATTTTGTACTTCTGCCTTGCTTTCTTTCATAGTTTCTAAGTCTTTACTAAACTAGCCATTCATATTTTTTATTCTGTTTCTTCTTTAAACTTGAATATTTTATTAGCAAAATCCTCTATTTAACAAAATGTTTTAATCTTGCTGAAGAACTTAATGAAACTGCTTACATGCTGTTTCTCTGAACACATTTTAACCATTTGGCTTTTTAGGTTTTTTTGCCTATAATTTCTTCTACTTCAGTTTCCATGAGATAAGCTTTTGAGGAGCCAACGGGTTTTGGAGGCATATTGTTAGCTGTCGTCCTCATATTTCCATTGCTTCTGTGGTATACACCGAAGAGTAGTTAAGGTAGAAAAACTCTTTCCCTATGGTGTTGGTCTCCTTAGTTATAATCTGCCTCTCTGTGCTATGCTCTTGTATTTGGTTATGTTTTCATGTTTAGATTCTTCTTCAACCTATTCAGCATAACATTTGAGGGTCTTCTTTGTGTCCAATTTTTATCTGTGGTGGACACAATTCCTCCTTTCCCTCCCCCATAGCTGCTTTTGAATGTCTTAATTTCCTAAGCACCACATCATCTTTTCTTAGGGTCTTTGAATGATACGGTGAGTGTCTCACGTTTCCACTGATAACCATTTGCCTCAGGTATCTGCCAGCCTTCAGTACCCCTGGAATTGCATGAGTAACACCTGATACTCTTCACACTTGATCTCAGTTGGTGAAGACTGCTTTAGTCACTCAAGTACTTCCCTAAAAGGTGAAAACTTTTCAAACAAGATGTGTTCTCTCCTTCCTCTTGTAGGTAAGAAGCTCAAAATAAGGCTGTCTCCTTTCTAGACTAAGCCCTCCTTGAAATGGAGATTAAGCAAAGAAAAGGAAAATAAACAGACCTGGAGATTTTCTTCCAATTTGAAAGATTTTCTTGATTAAGCATATATTTGAACCTCTATTTAGAGCTCCTAAAAGGTTAATTCTGCAAGTTTCTGTGTTTTTAAATATTTCCATGTGAGAACAAGAGCTTGGAGCTTTCTAGCCCATCATTTGCCACTATATAATCTTGTGCCTTTTAAAAAAATAATTTTACTTAATCATCACTATTTATGTGAATTAATCAGGAGACATTATCTAAATGAAACATTTAAATAAGATGTAGTATTTTATTACTAAAATCTTAACAGAATGTAAAAGCAATTAAATATATCTTTACTCTTCTAGAAGAAGGTCATTCACTATTACTCCATAAAAATTCTTGATAATGAATTTTATAATTTTGTAATTAGTTCTTAAACAGTCCAACTCTAATTTCATCTAAGAGTAGCATGCCACATGATAGAAACAATCTACAATTAACATTCTTAATTTATTTCTCTTCACTTCCTGTACAATCTTTCTAATTTTCCTCTCAAATACTTGTTGTTCACCCATCCTGCTGTGATTTCTCTGCCTGTTTTGTTGCATCTGATGTCACCATTGGCCTTGCAATTAAAGCTTTCTTTTCCCTAAAAAGCCCAAATTTTCTACATTAACTGTAATTTAACTTTAAACATAAAGACCATTATCTAAAATATTTGTACTAATCATGCCTATATAGATCATATAATTCCACCCTCCATGGCCAAAACATGGTGAGCTATCACTGAGATATGCAGTCATGGATCTGTAACAGAAGAAGCTCCTTTATTTGATGATTTATGTTCTTTTATCTTTTCTATCAGTTGCTCTGATAAAAGCTAAATGGAACTGTATGGCACGGACATTTTCATGAGTGATACTGAAAATGTCAGCAACCAGAATTGCTGGAACAGAGTCATGGAGGACAGCTCATCGCTCCACATTTTAACCCTGTGCACGTGGAGCTCTGGAAGAGGTCAGGGAGGAAGTGAGATAGCTGGAGATAGGGCAAACCCACCTGGACAAGAGTGAGGGCCATTTATTTAAAATTATAGAAACATTTTCATATTTTAACAGCAGAAACAAATTGGCTTGATGTAAGATTAAGTAACTTCCTTATTTTCTTTGTGTTCCTGATGTTTTTAGGATAATTTTTCAAACCTGGAATGTGTTTGGATGAGATTAATCTTTTCTGAAAAAACAGGATCTACCTAGCAACTCTTCCTGCTCAGAAATCTGATGAGCAGCTAGTTTTCAGGCAACCACTAATTTACCTCTAGCTGCAACAAAAATGAACAGACCACATTTTTCTCGATAGAAAAATTTATTTTTTTATGTTTTTAAATTTCTTAATCTTTATTGGTACATTACGTATATGCATCATGATTGCACTTCATAATGGGGATTTGTGCGACTGCGCCACCGAAAAACAATTTTTTTAAATAAAAATCTTAAGTCTCTAGACAACTGACCAAAGCCAGGTTAAAAGGTCTGTCACAAACCCTGCTAATCCGAAAACTAAAAGTTTTTTGCTTATTCAAGGATACAGAGGAAAAATTTCAGGAGATTTCATCACCATAAATGAGAGAAATTGCATTTAAGCTAAACGTTTCAACAGTTATATGTTCAAAATTCTATACTACTCAAACTGAGATATAAATTGATATGCCCAGGTTCATGTTTCCATAGGATAAATTTAAAAATATTCCTCAGACATATGCTATATTTAGGAAAACTTAACATTTAGTTTTTACATAAAAATAAGCTAATATGTAATTGAGAAGAATCAAAAATGTCACACAAATTATTAAGGAAACATAAGACAAGCAAATTTTACAATTATGGAGTAACCTCCCAGATTACATGTCACTCAGACTCTGGAGGCAGGGCCATACTTGTTTGTGTCAACCTAAATTACTATAGTGAAATTACTACAATGTAGTTTCAACCTTGCTACAAAGAGAAAAGTTTAGTTAACTCCTGGCTTAGTTAACAGTCCTCATGGCTGATGCAGCTAGCTTAAAAAGGGCAAAGGTTTATTTAGCTCACACTTGGAAACTTGAAGGTATGGTGCCTGCCTGCCTTTACTCAGTTCTGGTAAGGTCAAGGGATAGAGTTACATCGTGGTGGAAACACATGTCACACCTCAAGCTGAAAAGGGCCTCAGTGATCTTAGAACCTCCCACGAGCCCCCCACCACCACCACTGTTTTCAGTCCTTCCAACAGTGCCACGATCCTACAAGCCTTTACTTGTGAACCTCTGAAGCACACTCATAATTATGATATATTCATAATGTTTGTATCAATAGTTTGAGGTAAGTTCAACATAGGAAGGGTTTATTTTAGTAAAGATATAAAGCTAAGACCAGAAAAAATATGAATGGCTGCTAAGTTGTTCCTATGTAATTAGACATGCAAGGGAAAAGAGTGACAAGAGATAGAATAGACTAGAAAAGCTATGTAAATAAAGAAAAGATGCTAAGCAGTCATCCTGTTTCTGAAAAGACACTCTTGGAGAACCAGCTAAGTAAGGGGCCTGCATCACCTAAAACTTACAAAATTCACTTTCGATTTGAGCCACTCCTTTTCTATTCCCTCAGATCCAGCTCCTTCACCCACAAAACCCTGATACTAAACACTCTGAGGACAAGGTGGGGATCTGCTAGAATCTCATTACTGACTGAATACAAATTATACTCTTAAATATAGAGTAAGCCATGAGAATTGAAAAGGAGCAGAAACTTTTAAATGGGAAAATATGTTAACCATGAAGATAAGTTTAACAAGAGGAGCCAGTGAAAAACAGTAATGCAATAATGCCAAAGCTTCCCAAGCCCGGAGTCTCACCAAGCTTTATCCATACATACTGCACGGCTCTTCACAATACATCACTGGAATCTTCAGATTAAAAGCCAAAGAAGACATTTGTTCTTACCATTATTCAAACCAGTGCTGAGTATTGCTGTGGGAGCTAGGCTGCTTTTTAATTTTGGGAAATCACACTTTCTCATTATTCATCGAATGTAATAGTATAAAAGGAAACAGCAAAGAAAGCTGATGTCCTTGAAAATAAATCTTATCAAAGTGTCTCTCTGACATTGTGGTTTTCTTTATTAATATTTAAGTAGCTGGGATAAATATTTTATTATAATAGCCATCAGTACGAAACTGGAGAATTAATTTGCACAACTAAGCTATACACTGATCATTAAATATTTGTGATAAGTCAACTATATGGAATAGAGTTTTATTGTCACTGTGTACTACAAAATCTGGGTCTACTTTTATGGAAAAAATACAAGCCTAGGCAAAGTGTCTGATGAGAGGATACACGTAAAAGGTGTGCATATATCAAAATACTAAACCGAATGTTTTGGTATTGGGATAAAGACTGTTAATAGAGAATGAAGAAAAGAGGTTTGATACATTATATATATTCCCAAAATGCATATGATCAGAACTGCTGATCCATGCTATAACTTCTGTCTTCTGAATTAATATAATTTATGTCACTTTATGAATCAATATATTCCCAGCCAAAGGCAAACTACATTGAGTTAGCCTATATAATCTATACACAGTTATTATTTCAAAAAGAAAATGTTCAAAAGAAAAGGAGAAAGCAAAGAAATATATGATGGTAAAAATAAAGAAATGGAAACAAAGCTTATGTATGTAAGGGAATAGAGGGGGTAGGGAGGCCAAGGAAATGGGAAAAAATGAGAATCAAGATGTGTCATGTACAGGTAGAAATTCTCATTGTTGAGTGTGATCATAATATACATTTAAAATGTACTAATAAAATCAATAAATGAACAAATAGAATATTTTATTTATAGAAAGCTATTATCAGTGTTAATATTATGATTAAATACACATTCAGAACTCAAGTGTAGGAATCAGTGCTTTAAGGATAGGAACTAGGAGACTGCTGGTAATTGACTGATTAATATAGCTAATTAGGGTGTTTAAAAAGTGAGGAAAGAAGAGAAAGACTGGTAAGAGAAATCGTGTGCTTCAGAGAAACTGGACCCACAGCCAACATCACCCTTTATGGTCAAAAACTGAAACGTTTCACACTAAGATCAGAAACAAGACATAGATGTCCTCTCTAACCACTCCTGTTCAATATAGTGCTAGAAACATTAGCCACAGCAATTGGACAAAAGAAAGAAATAAAAGGAATAAAGATAAGAAAGGAAGAAGTTAAACTGTCATTATTTGCTGATGACATGATACTCTATCTACAGGACACTAAAATCTCAACCAAAAGTCTGCTACACTTGATCACCAAATTAAGCAGCATAGCTGGAGACAAGATCAATGCTCAAAAATCAATAGCCTTTATATAAATAAACAACAGATTTACTGAGAAAGAAATTGGGGAGTCAAGCCATTTCACAATCACATCCCCCCAAAAAATGAAATATTTAGGAACCAATTTAACAAAGCAAGTGAAAGACCTCTACTCTGAAAACTACAGCACTCTGAAAAAGGAGATAGGAGATATCAGAAAATGAAAAGACATCCCTTGTTCTTAGGTAGGAAGAATGAATATTGTCAATATGGCTTTATTCCCACAACTCCTGTGTACATTTACTATAATTTCAATTAAAATTGCAACAAAATATCTCACAGATTTAGAGAAAATAACCCAAAAATTCAGCTGGAACCACAAAAAATACCTAGAATAGCAAAAGCAATTCTAGGTAACAAGAACATGGTGGAGGGTATCATGATTCCCAACATGGAACTATGCTACAAAGCTGATGTGATAAAAACTGCATGATACTGGCAAAGTAAGAGGCCCAAGGATCAGTGGAAAAGATTAGAACATCCAGAAACAGCTCCAGATACACTAAGCCACCTCATCTTTGACAAATGAGCTACATATCCTCAATGGAGGAAAGATAGCCTCTTTAACAAAGGTGCTGGAAAAACTGGGCTTTAACCTGCAAAGGATAAAGCTCGACCTATCTCCATCACCATGTACTTAGCTAAAATCAAAGTGGATTAGAGACCTAAATATTAAAACAGAAATACTAACCCAATTGGAAAACAGGTTAGATAGAACTCGTGAAGACACTGGCTTAGGGAAAGACTTTATGAACAAAACTTCTATAGCACAAGAAACTAGAAGAATGGATCAATAAACGGGATTTCATTCTATTAAAGAACTTCTGCACAGCAAAGAAACTACTAGCAGAGCAAAAAGACAGCCAACGATATGGGGAAAAATTTCATCAGCTGTTCCTCAGATAAAGGGTTACTATCTAGAATGTATACAGAGCTTTAAAAAATCAACTCCTTCAAATTTAACGACCCAATTCAAAAATGGGCATCTGAAATGAACAGATACTTTTCAAAGGAAAAAGTAATAGCAGCTAAGAAATACACAAAGAAATGTTCAACATCACTGGTCATTTGAGAGACACAGATGAAAACAACACCCAGATTCCATCTCAATCCACAAAGAATGGCTGCTATCTTGAAATTAGCCAGCAACAAATGCTGGCGAGGTTTTAGGGAGAAAGGAACCCTTCTCCGCTGTTGGTGGGAATGGAGACTGGTACAACCACTATGGAGATCAGTGTGTAGATTTCTCAAAAAACTAGGATTAGAAGTCCCATTTGACCCTACTGCATCCCTACTAGGAATATATATGAAAGAATTAAAATTCATATCACAGCGACATATGTGCACCCACGTTTATAGCAGCTCAGTTTGTGATAGTTAAATCTTGCAAATAACCCAAATGTCCATCAACTGGAGAATGGAAAGGAAGATGTGGTTTTTCTATAAAATGAAGTATTACTCTGTCACAAAGAATGACATGTTTGAGTCATTCATACTCAAAGGAATGTACCTTGAGGACATACTCATAAGTGAAATAAGTAGGTCACAGATATGGTGCAAATACCATATCTTTTCTTTGATATGAGAAACTGAAAGTCTAAATGAGTATCTAGAATGTATGTTAGATATTATAAAATAGAAAGTATTCAGAAGGAAATGTGGGTAGGGGTGGGTAATGAAAGGAAAGAAAAAAATGTGATGATAACAAAGAAAAAGGAAAACAAAACTTCTATATATAGGGGTGGGGGTAGCAGGGTGGGTGGGGAATAGGAAAAAATGAGAATCAAGTCATGTCATATACTGGTACAAACTGTCATTGCTGAGTGTGATCGTGATATGTATACAAAATGTACCTATTTCACAATAAAATTCATTTTATAAAAAGAAATTGTGTCCATTTTCTGAGTGGGATTAACAGTCATGATGTTGGATGCCTCTGCTTCAAGGTGGGTTAACGAGGAGAGAAGAGTTGGGCTGTACATGGGTGTTAAACCACCACTCGATACTGAAGCTGAACTTTGGTTCTACACATAGATTCATTTAACAAAATTTCATGTCAACTATTGCTTCTTATATATTCTTTTTATTTCTTAAAGTCTCTTAGTTTTTTTCCTCTATAATGAGTTATATAACCATTATATACATAGATAGCTATAGAAATATTTAAGAAATAATACCTCAGCACTACAGAAAACTGAATGAGTGATATTTACATTGCAATGTTTTCCTTGACAACATTGCTGATTTGCCTTCGGGATGAATTTTGACTGAACCATGTGACCACCCTACCTAAAACACAGATCTCTGTGAAGTAAAATCAGTGTTATGAAGTGTGCCCCTGCAAACCAATTTTCTTTTCATACCAAGTTCCATTTTGTCCTTTAAAATAAAAAAGGCAGAAAAATTTATCCAAGGTAGAGGAAAGTAATGTCAAGAAAAGTGTGGAGTGAGAATGATTGATATGAACCACAGTGTATTGCATACATGATAGTCTGTCATTTTGTGATGGCTGTTTTGATTCTATACTTCTTCAGTTAAAATGAAGCTTTATTAATCATGTTTTGAACTGTCTAGGAACCCAAAATCTCATAGCCTTTTAGTATCAAGGATTCTATGGTATCCTGGAGAGTGGTTTTGAATGAATCTGGAGTTTTCTAACATGTGACTGCACTCGTGGTTAAAGGATTAGTAGTTGCCTGCATGATAAGTAGTGTCTTCATGGTCCTAGAAGAATTATGGAGAAGAGCTAGAAGATGACTTGGTGCAGACCAAGTCAACAAAGTGGAGGGTGAAAGGTAAGAAAAAGTTCTTTCAAATTCAGTTTGGTCTGTTCTTGACCATTGAGTCCTAGGTAGACTATTCCTAATAGGTGCCTCAGATTATAACAATGGTCACATTTAATCATCACTTTCATAGCACTTGAATGTCATGTGTTTTAATAGGAGAAGCAACTTTTTCAAAATCAGAAGCAACTTATTCAAAATCTTTAGCTACATAAGTCTATTTACTTAGTTGAAATGGACTATTATTTCCATCAGAGAAGTTTTTCCTCCTCAAGCTTATAAGATAGTCTAATGCATATAATATGGCAGTTGAACAGAGTATCAACTTTTGGATCATCTCAGAAAATTCGTATGCACATGTCTGGATGTGTGTAGGTGGGTCTTGGCCTTGGGAACTCCACACTTGATCGCTGGCTCCTTCCCCTCTGGCACTGTTAGCTTTCTCTGCTTCCTCAACACCATAACATGAGGGCCTTTGCTCAGTCAGGCCCTTCCACCATGATGTTCCTGCCTTGGAGCCACACAACCATGAACCAAGTCCCCTGAAGCTACAAGCCAAGTTCAACCTATCCTCTCTTACACTGTGGGTGCCACGTATTGTACACTGTCTCAGTCATGAGAAAGCTGACTAATACAACCTTATTGTGTTTCTGGGGCTTCAGTCCTCTGGCATTTTCCTGACATTTTGTTTGTTTTTACTGAAATATATCATCTAATTTATGAGCATCTAAAGTGGGTGAGATGTATATATGAGATTATTTTCAAGTTGTAATGTGTGTCTGTGTACTAGATATTATGTCTTCATACAGGTAGTATGAGGAATCTGTCCATGGAAGACATCTGGGATTACCAAACAAATTAGCTACCCCTGCTTTTCCATGATGTCTGAGAGGTCAAACATAATCATTTCTATACTTCAGTACAGAAGCATCACATCTGGAATAGCCATATCAAGACCCCACCATCCATTCTTATAGCTTTTCAGTTTCCACTGATGCTTTCTAAAGCTTATTGAAAAATGGTTAACTCAAATTTTTCCTGATAGTTTCACACCAACCATTTGTCCAAATGTCTCATGGTAGTGTTAAATATGATGCAAAGCACTAATAACACAGCAAAACACCCAGAAGTCTGTGTGCCCTCAGGTTCAACTTTCTTGATATCTCCCAAATGCATAGAATTATTGCTTTAGAGTATGTCCATGTGGTTCATTTCACTCAAAATCACTCTCTACCTGCAAAAGTTAATTTACTGAGAAGTACTGAATATCGACACCTCCAGACACATTCATTTGCCGAGGCATGTTAAAGGATCTTGTTACATATATACTTTTCAATTTCAAGTTTCTTTAAATTTTGTATTTTCTTCCATGTCACAAATATTTGCCTTTATGAAATTACAAATTCAGAATATTTTTGTCAAAACATTGAAACAATTTTCCAAAATATTAGGAATAAGACTCATAATTTAAAAGTATATATTTCTTGAGGTTTAATATCATATATTAATATCATATATTGTTTATAATAGAATAACACATGTGCATCACAATGAAAAATCCTAGTAGCTGAGAAGTCCAGTGTCTACCCAGTGTGTCTACACCTCATTCTTTAGAAGTCCTCTTTTGTTTCAGGGATTTTCAATGAACATTACCATCACTCTATAGGATATTGTTATATGTATGATAAGCAAATTTCTCCAAAAATACAGAACATCTGTATAAAAGAAAGAGAATATAAATAATTGGCTTATATAGTTATGCAGTTGAGCAAGTCCCCAGATGTGACTTGTAAGGTGACTTGTAAAGTTGCAGGCCCAAGAGAGTTAACGTACACTACTTCTCTGAAGACAATCTCCAGGGAACCTTCACCGAAAATCCCAATAGCTCAGTCAAGATCTTGAGACAGGAACAATATTTCTTCTTCAAGGAAGGATCAGCCCTTTCATTCTCTCCAGGCTTTGAACTGATTGGACAAAGTCCACACCATGCCTGAAATGCCCAGAATGAATCTTTGATTAAATAGGTGGTCATCCCATGCCTGGTGGAGTTGCACATAAAACTAACCACCAGAGTATACCAGCGTTACCCATTTGCTCTCTATATCAATATGAGTAATAGTATCAAGTGATTTTGCTAAGAAAGAATCAGGTCCTATGGGGGCCTCATTTTCCCTCCCCACCCCTCCAGAATTAGGAGAGTGGTTGTATTTTTAATTTTTGGATCTCCCATTGACTTATCCTGCAAGGTAACCATTTTCGTTTCTTTCTTGCTGTCTTAACTAAATCTAGTGTTAACATGTTACAATGCACCATACATGGAACTGAATCCTGTCTCCATCTCCTGAACCCTCTCAGCTGTATCTTCATTTGTGTATGGTCAAAGTTTACAACACTTACATCTCATTCTGGTTATGTGCTTTAAACTTTACTACATTATTGTAAAGTTATTAATCAAGAAACAGCACTCACAGTGTTTTGGTTACATAATTCCTGCTAATTATGTCCTTTTTTGTAGGACTAAAAATCAAAACAAGTGTCTCGCATATGCTAGGCATAGTACAGTGACACCATAGTTGCCAAAGGGCTCTGAGATGGAACTTTACACTACTCAAATAACAAAGTTTAAAAAATAAATCTGGTTGGTAACTTTGCTCCATTGTCCAACTAAATATTTGACGAAAAAACCTACAGGAGCTGACAGCAAATCACACAGTGGTCTCGTCACCCACACAGAGGAGTGGCGGTGTAGTGCCTGTGTTAGTGCATTAAAACAGTCATCCTTGTGCCTTTTCTCAGCTTTATTTGCATAAAATATTGTAACTATGACTCCAAAGAAAGTAAGGGTAGGAGACACACTATGAGAACCATGACGGGGATAAAGAAAAACGTTGTGAAAATTCCTGGCACAAAGGAATTCATAAAGTAATTTTGGGGCCTTAGGTTTAGTTTTCAATCATATCTTATGGTAGAAGTACATTCAATTCTCAGTGTTTGAAAACAAATCTGCTAAGAATTGAGTTCAACTAACAAAGTATCACAGTATTTTTACCACTAAATTACCCCACAATCCACTTTATTTGTCAGGCTAACCCCCAACACCAGATCATCTTGTCTCAACCTGCTGAATATAGGTGATTCAGAATGACCTTGGCCATAGCTTTCTTTTAATTTTCTCGAGTGTCCACATCATCTACAGTTTTGATTTGCTCCACATATTGGCTCATGGTTTTCTGGTATGTGTGTTTTTTCAACTTGAATTTCCATTTTCTCATTTCCTTTTGTTGCAGAAAATATGCCAATACTCTGTACTATGAAGAATTACAAGCTCTGATGATCTTATCAGCCACTGAACAGCTTGTCTGTACTTCTTCTGAAAGTTGTTCTTGATGGAGTCTTCTGTGTCCTGATTCAGTTTGGATCACCTGCCTTCCACACCTGCCTGTGCACCTATCATCCTGGGATTCCCTTTCATCATATTCTCCTGTAGTTCTTTTATTCCCTGCTATGCTGTCCTGTTTTTTCTTGAAAACTTTTTTTGTTCCTGCTCCTGAAATACACAGAACTCAAGAATCTTCTCTCTCAACTGTCCCCCAGGAAATTAGTGGGAGAGTGTCTGAAGATTTATACTTCATGAGACAGTTTTACTGTTTTGTTTTGGTTTGGTTTTTTTTTTTTTTATCACTGACACTGTGGCTTAGTATAGAATTTTAAATGCAAAATCATCTTCCATCCAAAATCATTGTATTAAGTTACTGATGAGAAAGAAATCTGGTATTGATCTGATTATTAGTACTGGTGCATATGTTTTTTAGACTTGATTTCTAAGGACTTCTTATCTGTCCTTGTTGATAAATGTCACAGAAATTTATTTGTGCTTTTGTTAGTATATTCAGTGGATCTCAATAGCCAGTTTCAGTCTGAAAGCAAATGGCTCTCTTCAGATCTAAGAAATGTTCTTCCATCTCTCATATCTTTGCATCTATTCCTTTTTCTCTGATGATGTGTCAGTTTTTCCAGACTAATGCTTTTTGTCTCTGGGAGCTGCTGTCATATTGTCTCTCTCTCTCTTTTTTTTTTACTTTAATAAAAAATTCATTGATTTTATTCTTCAAATATTGTACTGATTGTTTTGACAACCACAATTTTTAAGTTCCTAAGAACATTTTGTTAAACTCCCACTATCCTTTTTCATAAGCCTGCTTCTTCTCTGTGGGGATCTTGTCCTTACAAGTTCTTAGAAGAATATAAATGCTGAGCCAGGGATTTAGCTCAGTGGTTCCAGTGCCTGTCTTGCAAGTGCAAGGGCCCAGTAACCATATACAGCAATACTGGGCGTGGAATTCAGGCCCACCAGCAATCAGAACCACATACTACAGTGCGGGGCATGGTGGCCCTTGTCTGTAATTCCAACACTCGGGAGGCAGAGGCAGGAGGATTGCTGCAAGTTCAAGGCTGAGCTCAGGGCCAGTCTGAACTACAAAGCAAGACCCTGTCTCAAAAAGAAAAAAAAAAAAAAAGAATATAAATGCTAATTCAAGAAGTGTTTTCATGATCTGTTTTGGTTGACTGGTTGGTTCATAGTTCCCTGGGTTACTTCTGTTTCTTCCAGATTTTATTTTTCTGCTTTTTTCATCTTGGTAATCCTCTTTTGCATTGTTTCCATTTTTAAACACCCAGTGACACTTAAATATTGTTGCATATTTTTAAATCACAGATTATATGGACTGACATAGATAGGTATATTTTCTACTTTGGTATAAAGTTATTTTTCCCATAGAATTTCTACTTTAATAGTTGATTATACTCTTTATGCACTAACATGTCAAATAAAGAATTCATGTCAGGACCACAGATTTGGGAACAGACAGCTTTTTCTCAGGTAACCTTTGTTTTCTTCAACCCCACATGATGCTAAACTAAAATATATGTTACAATGTATCCTTTCAGCATTTTAGATCTTTCCATTCATTTAAAGTGTTTACGTTATTATGATTCCAAATGTTTATTTTCCTTGTCTCTCTGCTCTATTGAATATATGAAATCCACAAATTCAGTACATGTCAATACAAATACACAAGTTTTATAAAGTCAAAGAATATCCTTTAGTTTCTCAATAATTTATATTTCCCAAGAATGTAATTCTTAATATGTATGCTATATAAATATTGGAAAGAATCCCAAACCCTAAGTTCTTAAAAATCTTTAGCAGAATAAGGAGTAAATATGCATGTGGATATGTATATGTACAGAAACAAGATACACCTACACACACACAGTTAGGAGTTAAAAGCTTGAGAAAAATGTGAAATCCAATTATGAGAAAGAAAATGCAACCTAGTCCACAATTTTGTCTTAAATTGAGAATATAAAAATAGCTGCCTTGTTGACATGCAAACAGTAAATTGTTTAATTAGTTTTCATTATTATTATTATCTTCTTGCCATTTCACTTAATTTAGCTGTTATCACAGACACCACCACTGAGCTAGAATATTGGCTGAAATTAGTATGCATAAGTTTCAGGCATTTTTTATTCTGAAACCTGAAAAATGGCACAGTTAGGTCTCTCCAGAGGAATATGCTGTGTTACTAAGAGGAGTGTCTATGCTAGACTAGAGGAGACACACAGACAAATCGCAAGAACAAACAAGAACAACATTGGCACAAACCATGGCCCAGAAGGAGGAGAACTTGGAGGAGGATTTTGTGAGTCACCTGACATTTTTTTCATGTCAGTTTTCTAGCCCCCAGTGAGCTTCCACAGCAGGACTAAGTAGAGGAAAAACACTAAAGGTTGGAACAGCAAAAGATTAAATAAGTCCAGAGCCATGGAGTTAGCTCAGTGGTTCCGGTGCCTGTCTTGCAAGTGCAAGGACCCAGGTTCGATCCCCGGTAACTGCATACCAACTGGGCATGGAGACTCACGCCCAGCAGCAACCAGTACCACATACCACAGTGCCGGGCATGGTGGCTCACGCCTGTAATCCCAGCATTCAGGAGGCAGAGGCAGAAGGATTGCTTTGATGTGAGTTTGAGGCTGAGCTCATGGCCAGCCTGAGCCACAAAGTGAGACCCTGTCTCAAAAAAAAAAGATTAAATAAGTCCATGTCATATAGAAGGAACATCTTCAAGGCCAAATCATAATCCTGATGAATTTTTTGATGCTAGTGATTAAGTAAATTTACTGATTTACTTAACCATTTTTAAATGCAAGGTACTATGGAAATATAATGATGACTAATATGCTGTTCATATCCTCAAGAGGTTTATAATAAAGGCTTTATAATGAATTAGTGGATTTTACAACAAATAAAAGCCATGACTACCCATAAAGAGAAACCAACCATGATGAATATGAAGAAAATTAAAATGTCCTGCATTGAGTTTTGTTATTTCCAAACATTTGGTATAGATTTCTCAGGTAACTAGGAATTATAGGGATACAGAAGAAGACAGGGCCTAGAGACAGGATATCTCTATTTAAGAGAAATTCAGGGGAGTAAGGAGGGGGAAATTCCCTGCACAAAGTCATGCAGCCCAAAGGCAAGAAATATAAATAACAGCACTGAAGACTCAGCTCAATGCTGCAGGTTAAGGGTGATGTTCTCACAGAGGGAAGTGTAACCACTGAAGATAAGCAGGTACAGTAACACAGGGCAGCAATATAGCTGGCTGCCAACCCTGGGGTTTGGTCAAATGGGACAGGAGAGCAGGAGGAGATACAGTGTTGCTGAAATGCTGAGAACAAAAAGAAGCCTAAGAATTGGTTGCAAGAATATTTGGCTGAAGAATATGTCAAGGAGGCAACAAATAAAACTGGAGATAGAAAACACTGCAGACAGCAGTACAGGGTGAGCTGCAGTCAAAGGAGAATGAAGGTTTAGAAGCACACAGTCTCTCTACACTGAGGCAAAGAGGGGATCTGTATCTACTGGGGCTCAGGATAAAAGCTCTAAGTGTACTTTTCCACTATCAACTAATTTGCTGAGAAAATTTTTTAAAAATCCTGCAAAGTACGTACTTAGAGAACATCTAGAATAGCAAGGATATGGACAGGCTAAGGCAAGGACAAGGACTACCTTCATGGGAGTCAGAATGTGGAGAAGTAACTTCTACTTGTTGGAACTAACGGAAGCTGTGGTATAGGGTAGGTTTTGAGCTGGTCTTTAAACTCTGAGTTGGGTTTGCCACATAGAAAAGGAAGTGGCAGCACAGGTAAATGTGAGGAGGGCATAAAGAGGGATTTGCCTGATCCCAGCTGAGGCAGGAACATCATGAATTTGAAGTCAGTGTGAGCTATATAGCAAGTTCATGAAGGCTGGACTACATAGAAAGACCCTGTCAAGAGAGAGAAAGAAAGAAAGAAAGAAAAAAAGAAAGAATGAATGAATCAATCAAAGAATCAAAGAAAGAAATGAAAGGGAAAAAGAAAAGGAGAGGGACAGGGGATTTGGCTCAGTGGTTCCGGTGCCTGTCTTGCAAGTGCAAGGGCCCGGGTTCGATCCCCAGTAACCACATACAATACCGGGTGTGGAGACTCACGCCCAGCAGCAATCAGTACCACATACCACAGTGCCGGGCGTGGTGGCTCATGCCTGTAATCCCAGCACTCGGGAGGCAAAAGCAGGAGGATTGCTGTGATGTGAGTTGGAGGCTGAGCTCAGGGCCAGCCTGAACTACAAAGCAAGACACAGTTTCAAAAAAAAAAAAAAAAATGAAAGAAAGAAAGAAAAGGAGAAAGAAAAAGGGAGGAAGAGAATTCAGCACAATGCCACTAAGATGTCAGAAAAGGAAAAGGAATAGCTTTATCAAATACATGTGAATAGTCACAAAATTCATCAAATGGTGGGGTCTTAAAGATTAGTTATAATGTAAAATTTGAAATCACATCAATAATTTTAATAATCTTTTATATTGAAATTAGCTGGTCTCAGAGTATAGAAAACTGCAGTGAAAAGTTACTATGAATTTAGCCTTGAGAGAAAGCCAGATAAACTATAAGCTAAACTCCAAAGGCAAAGTGAATTTCAAAGACAGTCTGGTCTCTTCACGGCAAAGTGTACAAAGTATTCCACCTGTGACAGAGAATAGAACTCAGAAGTCGCCACTACACAAATGAGTAAGAAGAAATGCACCCAACACTGAATTATTAAAAGGTGAGTGTGAGCTATAACGTTAGTCTGTAAGAGCTGGAGAGTTGGTGTGGATTTCATTGCTTGAGGCAGAGATTGGGAAGAACTGACTTCAAGATATAGTCAAATGGTCCTGGGGAAAAGAAGACATAAAATTCTTCCTGCTTCCCTAGTTCCTTTTTGTCTAAGATACAGAAGTGTTTTCCGACAGGATGGGGCAGTGACTGCTGCAACAGACAGTATAGTCCATGACTCACAGCATCTGGGTGAAGCACAGTGCCCCAGCGAGGGGCTGGAAATTACCCTGCTTCCAGGAATCTGTATGGATACCAAGTGGAGTCTGCGGTCTGCTACTGGTGGAGCTGGCGGACGAAACCTCTACAGTATAAACCACAGATCTAGATGATAATCAGCTATCGAAAACAAAGAGATAGAATGCAAGAAAATTGCACCTCTAAGATCCAGGTATGCAAAATAATATGGCACACTGTGTCAAAGACATGGCTTCTGATGGGCTTTGGGGAATGGCCTGGAACCTGAAGACTGATCCGCTTGTGAGCTTGTGACTTAATGGCATGGTTGAGAGATGATAGAAACAGGAAGTGAAGCCCAGATGAAGGGAATGAGTCGGGCAAATCAAGGGGAATGATGCTGGGGACTATATTTGGTCCCCAGCTCCCTTCCTTTCTCCCTCTTTGTCTGTCTGTCTCTCTCTCTCTCTCTCTCTCTTTCTCTCTCTCTCTCTCTCTCTCTCTCTGTCCCACCCTTTCCTGGCTGGCTGCCATGAGGTGCACAGTCTCCCTCTCCCATGCTCTTCCACTACGATGCTCTGTCTCAACCCAGACCAACAGCAATGGAACCAGCTGACTATAGGAACTTCTGAAATCCTGAACCCAAACCATCTTTCTTCCTTAAAGTTGATTTTCTCAGATATTTTGTGACCGTGATAAAAAGCTGACTAACACACAATCACACAGGTCCTAAATAAGATGGACGGTCAACTAGGATAACAGAAAATCCCATTATTACCACCATAAACCTGGCAGTACACAACCAACAAGAGCTTGGGGAGAACACTTACATGGTACAAGAAGCATGCTAGGACATCTGAAAGTTAAAGGTGGGGCACAAACAGAAAAATTCTTTTAAAAATCCAGGTAAAAGCAAAAGTAGCCTAATACTAGAGATAAACTGAAACCTTTCCCCAGCACAGTATCATGTGACCAAGAGGAACTCTCAGTTCTCATCTTCTCCCTGGGGAAGAAACAAGAAAACTGCACTATACCTCTAACATTTGATATTGGGAGAGGGCTGTCTCAGCTGTATTAACAGGGCTGTCTCAGCTAGCATTAACAGGACCTAGCACATTCAAGATACCTGGTTTCACTAAGAACAAAAGAGCTGGTTGACTTCTTTCTCTTCCAGAGGATCTGTTGTGTAGCAAACAGAAGTCAGTACAGTGGTTTCTCCCTTGGGGTAAAAGAGAACATATATCCAACACCACAGCTTACAGCTGCCCAATGAACTATTTCAGAATGAGGGTGAAACTTGGTATATTATAGGTGTCTCATGTCACTGAGAAGAAAAAAGAAGGAGCATATTGCTCCTTTAGAGGATTCATAGTATAACAGACAAGAAAAGTGACAGAGTAAAAATTTCTTTAAAAAAGATAAAACTGACAGATTAATAAGGAATTCACACACAAATGCACGCACACACACACACACACACACACACACACACACACACACACACACATGTGGGTGGAAAGTGGAGGTATTCACAAAGAAAGATTTGAGAGACACCAGGAATCTCCAACATGAATGATTGCCAAAGGTTCTTCTCTGTAGGAAAACAGTCTGTTAAGACTGGAGAGGTATTTTTAAAGGCATGAATACCAACACAGAGTCACAGGAAAAACAGAGAGAGAGAGAGAGAAATGTCCCAATAAAAGACAGTACAAACATCACTGGAAAAAATACTGAAAATGCCTGACAAAAAGTTGCTAAGTGAGATCAGAAAGTGCGTGCATGGACAAAATGAAAACTTTGTCAAAATACATAAAGGTAAAAAAGAACAAAACATACATTTTCAACTGAAGGAGGTGATAACTAAAGTGAGAGCTTGACTGATGGGTTCCCCCAACAGATCAGATCTGCAGGAGAATGACACAGCAAACTGGAAGAAATTATCCAGTCAGAAGAGAATAAAGGGATTAAAAGCACAAGGAAATATTAAAAGACTAATATGAGGTATCAAAGAGACCAATAACTACATTATGGGAATGACAGATAGAAAATTTATCTAAGGAAATTATAGCTGAATATTTCCTAACTTTGGAGAAGAAAGGGAAATCCATATTCAGGAAGCCAAATTAATCCAAAATAATATAAAAATAGAGAATTCTCAAAGCAGCAACAAATAAATGACTTGTGACATACAAGGGAACCTCCAGCAGAGTATCAACAGATTTCTCAGTAGGCTTTTTGGAAGCCTAAAGGGAGTGGAATTATATATTCGAAGTTCTGAAAGGAAAAGCTGCCTGTCAATGCATGTAGACTTTGTATAAGTTCCATGGTAACAGCAAAGAAAATATGGAAGGCACACAAAGAAATGAAAAAAAGAAGTCCTGTCACTACAAAAATGTCAAACAGAGGAAGAGAAAATCACAAGCAAAAGAGCTACAAAACAATTGAAATCAACTAGCAAAATGGCAGCAATAAATTCTTGCCTACAGGAACTCCTTCAAATGTGAATTCAGAATACGTATGGGCTGAACAGATTTTAAAAAGAAACAAAAACAAGACCCAATTAATGCTCTCCATAGTAAACACAACTGACTTCCGGTTTAAAGGCACAAATTGGTTGAAAGTGCAAGCTTGAAAAGGCAAGATACTTTCTACAAATTATAGTTAGTCATCTTTCCATCACTGTAGTCAAGGAACTAAGAATCACTAAAGGAAAAAGATATTATGTGGCTCATAATTTCAGGCCATGATCAGTTGTCACCTTTGTTCTTAGCTCTGTTGCGAGGTGGAAACATGATGATAGAGGAGCATAGAAAAAGAAACCTCTTCCTTTGTGATAGCCAGAAAGCACTGAGGAGGAGAGGTAGAGAGAAGGGAGGGAAGGAGGAGGAGAGAGAGTCAAAAAGAGAGGCAAAGAGAGAGTCCATGTTTAGTTGGCTGGCAGTGGGTCTTCAGTAGGAGCCATTCAGGCCTCCTACCTAGTGGAGGGTACCACCCACATTCAAGCTGGGTCACTTCGAACAGTTCGCTGTCTCACGTGCCAATCCACTCTGAAAACACTCTCACAGACACTCCAGAAGTGCACTTTTCTATTTTCCTAGGTGTTCCACAATCCAATCAAATTTAAATTCAAGATTAATCACCACAGTAACCAAAAGAGCAGAAATAGCCAAACTTATATAAATGACTCAAGTGAAAACAGTTGTGAGTTCACCATTATTAAGAGAAAAATGGATAAAGATAGCATGATAATCTGAATAGGTGCAAACAATCAACATCTCACATGACAAAAATTTCAATAAACTAGTAATAAAAGATAATTATTTTAATAAAATAAAAGCCATACATAAAAATATAGCTAATTATATACTCAATTATCTAATAAGTAAAACAAAATTTTTCTTCTAAGATCAAAAACAAAGAAATAACTACTCTTGCCACCTCTATTAATTATAGTACTTAAAATGTTAGCCAGTGTAATTAGGCAAATAAATTAACAAACATAAATAAATCAACAAAACTATCTCTATTTGTGTAACTTATTACATTATATATAAACACACTATAAAATCCATACATAAAAATCTTTGTTGGAACTGATAAATTCAGTGAAGCTGCTAAATACAAAATAACCTTATTTTAATAAGTTCTGTTTCTACACATGAAAGGTAACTAAAAATTACAAAAATAATCCCATTTACAATAATATCAAAACAATAAAATATTTATGACAATCAATAAAACAAAAGATTTGTACTGAAAACTATAAAGCAGTAGAAATTAAAGAAGAAATAAAGTTATCTTGTGTTAATAGACTGGCAGACATAATATTTTTAAATGTCCCACTGCCCAAAGCAATCTAGAGATTTTGTGTGAATTCAGATAAAATCTCAACGATAACGTGCTTATATCAATAGAAGAAGCAGGTCTAGTCCCAGGTTCTGGCACCTGCCTTGCAAGCTCAAAGTCCCAGGTGCAATACCCAGTTAACACATAAAACAATGCTGGACATGATGACCCACACCCTCTAGCAATCAGTACCTCATACTATAGTGCTGGGCGTGATGGCTCACACCTGCAATCCCAGCACTTGGGAGGCAGAGGCAGGAGGAATCCTGAGTTTGAGGCTCAACTGGGTTACATAGTGAGCTTAAGGCCATTCTGAACTATAAAAGCGAGACACTGTATAAAATTAAAATTTGAAAAAAAAAAAAGGAAGTACATTTGCAGTTCATTTGGAGCTATAAACTATCACTAATAACCAAAAAAGGAAAATTTGAAAAAGATGAAAATCAGAAGCATTACACTCTCTGAATTTTTCCTTTACTGAGTTATTGGTACATTTTAGGTACATATTATGATCACATTCATCATTGAGAATTTGTACCTGTATATGATATATCTAGATTTTTATATTTTTCCATTCTCCTGCCCTTCCTTCAACCAGCCTAACACCCTGTGTACTCGAGTTTTGTTTCCATTTTTTTCCTTTTTTACAATCAAATTTTTTCATACTCTTCTTTGATTATCTGTGTCCTGTAAAAAGAATGTGACAGTAATTTTAAAAAAAGAAAGAAACAAAGCTTATGTATATAGGGGGTGGGGGTTGCAGGACAGGGAAAGGGAAAAAAATGAGAATCAAGTCATGTCATATTCTGGTACAAACTCTCAATGTTGAATGCGATGATGACGTGTATTCATAATGTACCAATAAAGATTTTAATTTTTTTTAAAAAAGTAGAGAACAGAATGATGGATTCCAGAGCCTTGGAAAAATGGGAAGGGAAAGTTGCTATTCAGTAAAATTTTAATCAAGCAGGACAAAAACTTCCTCATGATCTGCTATCTAATATGTGGCCAAGGTAACAAGACTGTGCTGTGGACATAAAACTTTATTAAGAGGGCATGGTTACCACAACTTAAAAGGAGTAATAAAACAATTAACAGATCAAGACTATGATATTCTAGACATTAAAATGGTCAAGCAATCATTTAAAATTACTCTGATTATAATGCTAAGTAAATCTAGTGAAAAGACATTAAAAATACATGAATACATGAAATTTACCAGAATGTTAGAAACTATAAGAAAAATCAGTGAAAACGTTAGGATTTTAAATAATACGATAGCATCAGAAATGAAGAATTGAACAGTCTCTTAAGAAGACTTGATGAAGCTAACAAAATAGCCAGTAAATTGAAAATATTTAGGTCTCTCTTAGATAATTTTATAAATTTATAGATCAGTCATTTAAAAATACTGACTCAGTTTTTCAGATCTTGTACATGTTGGCACATTATATTATGCAATATTTTATAAAACTACATTTTCACCAATCTCATCAGAAAATCTTTAAAGTCTTAGAAGGATTCATGGTAGTAAATTCAAGTTTTCTAATTCTAACTTTTACTTCAAAGCTCAAATTTTATCATTGGCAGCAAATATGATCAGTTGCTTTTCTCAAAGTAACAGTTCTCCATTAATTTTTCAAAGTTATAGCTGTCAAAAGTCCAACTCTGCACAACCTTAGCTTTCTCACTAGTTTGCCCCTTAATACATCCTAAGAAAGAAGTGGTCAGCTAAGGTCAGACTTTGACTGTAAATAAATATTTTCCATAAAGCTGTAGTATAAATACTTCATGCTTTACCAAGTGGAATTTAAAATGTGTAATAATAATTTTAATAAAAATTAATGATTAAAGATCCACAAAATTCATATGCATAAAGAGAGAATTCTATTATCTTTCATAATATTAATCAAAAACATTTATTAATGCATCCTCCAGAACATACCCAAAACAATAATTACTATAAACAATGGTGGCTCTAATATGGTATAATATCTTCAAATACATGAACAATCCAAGTGAGAGAACAACTGTAATCTTTCTCCTAAAATGCAGATCAGGTCATGCAACTGTCCTACTTAAACATTCTTGTATTCTAATTCCTTGTCTGGTGCAGTAGTGAAAGTTTTCCCAAACTATTTTCCATGAAACTATTTTCCATGAAACACAGGTTTTCCTTGATGCATTAAAAGAGTCCTGGGAGAAGATTCTGTGATTAAGAACATCTGGGAAACACGATGATCAACAAGATAAAATGGGTGTTTGTGCAGGATTTTTCTTCCCCTTTGCTGTGCCACCCCATTCTGTGAACACCTGACAGCAGATTCACTACATTTCTCAAATGGCAGTGTTTTGGATCACAGTATTTTGGGGGAAAGATTAAGATCAATCAAACATGGTATTCAGTAAAATACTGTCTTTCCCAGTTAAGTACCAACAATCTACCACTGTATCCTGTGTGTCCTTACTTTGCCAGGTTTTCCGTTCCTTTCTCACACCTGCTCTCAGCCCCAGAAAAACTACACTCTGACCACACTAGCCTGTGGGCCACGTTCCCATCTCCATCCTGCACCAGCGTCAGCCAAATCGCACTCAGCTCTCCAGACCAGTGCTATGGCCTCTCAGAAGCATCCAAGCTGAATGAATCCCCCATCCTTACTGCCTCTGAGCTTTTCTGTGTCCATGTGCCAGCCATGAGCTTCCCTCAAGCTGAGCTGCCCAGTGCAGTTGATATTCATTTAAGAATCTCCAGCAGACAACATGGTAAGCAAACTAGTACAGAAATTAAGATCACTGGGATATAGTTTTTATAAAAAGTCACCATATTTATGAGAGAATAAGTAATTTCTACTTTATACATGCAATGATTAGTTAAAACATGAAATTAATGACAATTTCCTCATTACTTATTTGTGCTAAATGACAATTTATACTTATATAAGACACACAGGTTTTTAGCCTATCATCTAAGGACTGACCGTACAGGAAACAAATCCATATAAACTAAGGATTGACCGTAAAGGAGCCAAATCAAGATGAATTCATCTCTAACCCACTCTGGTTTGGACACGTGGCCCCATGGGCCTCTGTATTAAAGGTTTGGTCGCTGATCTAAGGAAGTGCTAGAGATGTTATGAGGCTTAACAAGAGGAAATTGTGTCAAGCAGTCACATCCCTGAACGGACTTCTCCCTCATTCTCTTCCTCTCTCCCTTTCACTTCCCAACCATTACAAGATGGTCTCTCTGCCTCACGCTCACCGCCATGATGTGCTTCTTCATCACAGGCTCAAGGGCAATGGGGCCACTCAACTGCAGACTGACACTCAGAGCTGTTTGACTCAGTTGTTTTCCTAAAGTCACACAAAGCTGACTGCCCCATGAACTGACAAGTGAGTGTGAGGAGGAACGTGGCTAATGTTACAATAACCCCTCAATGGATCTTTGGACACTTCCTCAGATCATGACCCACTATAGGACATGAGTAAATATTATAGCCTAATAATCTAAACTCAGTGATCAAGTAAGTAACATAATCCCTGTTTTAGAAAAATAATACTGGTAAACTATGAGTACTAGATATCTAAATTTCTTCCACTACTCCTGAAACGTTCTAGGAAAACATTGCTACTATAATTCTGCAAGCTATAGCTTATGGCTATATGAAAGCATTCAACACAATACTCAAACGTCCTCCTCCAATACATATTTCTGCTGTTTGATTTTTCAAGGTCATTATCTGAGTTAAGCAAAGTAAAGTGTGTACAGATTAAAGACAGAAATCGAAAGAAACACATACAATTTGAGTTTCAGAAGTTCAGGCAGGATTGCAAGGCCCCCTCTGCATCCATGCTCCCTCCCCTTCTCCTCCCCACCCCTTCTATCCCTTCCTGCCTTTGCCAACCTAAAAGTTTTTGGTGGAGAAAAGAAAGAGCACACATCTATGCAGAGCTGAAGTTTGTTATCGGGTGTCAGAGCACACTGGACAGTTAATTGATCATCCCCTCTACTTCTCACTGGAAAAGAAGGCTTATGTTCCTCTTACAGTGTGAATAGTTCTTGAGTGTCAACTACACGCATAAGGACCTGAAATAAAAAGTGAGACTTTGAGGCCTTTGACTTGGGCTGACACAAAAGCTATAGGGGAAGTGGAAAGTTTCTTTTGTTTTAAAAAGTGTTAAAGGACAGAAATAAGTTTGTTTTATCTTTCGCTGTTTTTCTTTCTTGTTTTCAGGCCCCTAAAATAGACTTGCAAAGAATGGAAAAGAACAGAAGAAAGGACAGGTTGTGAAGGTGAGAAAGGCTAAGAAGGGTAAAAATTCTCCACAGCAACAATGGGAATAATGAACATTTTTAAAACAGGAACAGCTACAGTGACCATTAAAACTCATTTGTGTCACAGTAAGATAAACTCAGCCCCTGACTCCTCTAAAATCCTCAGTAAATTCTATTTATTAACCACTGCTTTGTGTCAGTGGTTTTTTAATAAAACCAAAAATATGAATTTCATGTCTCAGTCAACAAGAGATATGCTGCAGGAATTTGGAAGATAAAAAGCCAGTGTAACACAAGAGCCAATACAAAAACTTACAATACAGTATAAGAAAATTAGCATAGTCGAGGCATGAGTTTTGTCATTTCACAAGCTATCGTTTCAGCAAGCTTTAGATTCAGGTCTATCAACAAGGCTCTGAACTCCAATTTGACCATTTCTTGGCTATGTTAACTTGAGTTACTGGTTAACTGTTCAGAGGATATAATTTATTACGGGCAACAAAAGCAATGGCAGTGCCCCCATCGTGTGTCTAGTGCTTTACAAACACCCATTAACTTCAGTTACATGAACTTCAACTTTCTCAGCCAATAGGTTTATTAAGACCTAGGGCTCTCAAAGAGCTATTATTAGAAGGTTAAAAAAAAAACAAAAAACAAAAAACAAACACTGTACCAAAGAATTCTTTAAATCAACAGGAAATTTCTTTGATAATTGAGACTGTCTTAAATTATAAGGCTGTCATGTGGTAGGACCATGCTGTTCCTCAGATTCCTGTCATATGGTTGTTTGGGTAACTATAGAGTTTATGAGATAAGGCACAGAAAAGAGGGTGAATTTTTCTGAGATTGATTGTTTCAGTCTGGCTGCTCAAGAGAAAGTCATGAAAGCATAATGAAAGAGCTTATAGGTCAAAGCCAAAGCGAAGATCCCAATAGAATGCTGGGCTGATGGATTAACCCATGGGCTATAGTGATTGCAGAGCTGTCTTCACTGTGGTGGAGTCCCAGGCCTTGATCAGGCTTGCTGAAGGTTGGTTTTCTTCCAACCTGTTACAGAAATCATAAACTGGCCAAAACCAGAGATCAACAGCCTAATTCTTTTTGTACCCTTAATTGGGCTTGCTCAGGAGCTGATTCTCCTGAGATACGCCTTTGATTAACTACAGGGCCAAGATCCTGCCTGAGGTAGAATAGAAAAAAATAAAGACAGGCAAAAAGGAGACAAAACAATCATAATTATAAAATGTACTTTAAAGGAAATTGCAGCTATGACACTTAATCAGATTTATCCAAAATTTCCATGCCTTTTTTCCTTCCAGGAAATTCATTCCCCAAATTCTCTGGACCTAAAAAATAAAATAAGCTTAAAAATAAATAAATAAATAAAAATAAAATAAGCCTGTAAATCCATAAACTGAGTGCATATATTTCTTCCATTAGACTTCCATTCTCAAGGAAGCAGCTGTATAAGTAGATAGCACACTTCTAAACTTCAAACATTGCAAATGGTGTGCAGTCTAATATAGTCCACTAATACAGTTTAACTTAGTAACCAACATAATAGACAGTAAAAATACAGTTCTAGATCATTTGTCTTGACCACAACCCAAACCAACATAAAATCCCCAAGCCCAGGCCTCAGTGTTTTTCACTCTATAAACACCTGCACTATACTGGCTATGTACTTCCTTCTGCCTAACAAACCTTTCTTTGCTACTCATCATTGCATTCTCCAATTCTTTCCTGTGACGTAAGTCAAAGACCTACATTCTGGTACATGAATAGGAGAGTTGAGACCCTTCTTCTCCTCTTTGGAAAGGTCTCTTGGGTCTCCGTGATGACATCTGTCTTGGAGTCTCATGTCTGACACTGCCAGACCTGTTTTTCTGTTTTTATTTGGGTTTTGCCTCCAAATTCAAAGGGAGCAGAAATATTCAGTCTCCATAGTCCTCCTATATCTCTGAGTTTCTATTGATAAACACTGCTGAAAAGAACTTGGACTATGTGTGCTGCAGGTCATCTATCAATGTTTTCTTATTAGAGCAAAAGAGAAACCTCTGCTCCTTAGACAATGTCTTTCTATAATATTAGCTCTACATTTAATTGAGCATTCCACCTGCTAAACATATAAAGAAAGTGAATGTAGCCCAGTGAAAGAAAGTATGAAGTTGGAAGCTGGCAGTTTTGTGGACAGTCTGCACAGGATGCTGTCATAAGGGATCACCTTCAGAAGAAAAGGTAAACAGCACCTTCCAATTACCAGTCTCAAAATGCTGCTTTCACTGAACCAGTTCCACCTCCTGACTCCCTCTTCTCGATCATCTTACCTAAAAACATAGCCATTACATCAGCTCCTTTTTCTCTAGTTCTTATTAAGGCAACTCGTCTCACAGTGGATGGCTAGTCATTCCTTCTTAAGGAGAAAGAGCTGAAAATGTTTTGAGCTTATATATAAATTTTAGAAACAAAACAAAAAAGAAACGAGTAAATGTGATATAGCTACACAGCCTTTGGGAAACATTTAGATTATGCATGAGGTGGCTCAAGTTATATACATGACAAGAATCTCTTCAACGAGTAATCAGTGCAGAGGGACTGCATGTCTTGAAGGACATGAAGTCACCAAAACAATGTGCAAGCAAAGAAAAAGATTGGCTAGAAGCTGCAAACAGGCACATAAAGCAAAGGCTGGGAAAGAAGAAAAAAACAGTGGGTTATTTGGGATAAATGCTAAAATTTTCATTTTTGTTACTCCAATATGTGGCTTCTCTTGTCCACAGGAAGGGAAGAAATGACATTTTCACATATTTTGAAGTGGATTTCCTCCCTATTACCCAGAGCCTAGGAGAAGTCACTTACAGAGGTCTGGTATTGTCACTAGGGATATTATGACTCTGATATCACCCTGTCCTTTTGCTTCTTTAGGTTCTTACTCCCTGGTCAATAATCAGATTACAAATTTACACCTAATTGGACCAGCAATCAGATAACAAGGAAAATTCAGATGATTCTCAAAGGCCTGAGTTCCTGGACATGTTCGAGTATACCCAAAGAACATATATCTGGCCACAAGCTTACCTTAAAATTGATCTTTGTGGGAACACTATGAAAAGGTATTCTTGAAATACAGAATGGAGATTATTTAGAATACCTTTGAATGCTCCTAACATAAAAGCAGTTTTGAGCCCAGCATTTATTTTTTTTAAAGAAGATCCAACATGTTTTGCTATAGCTCTGTGGTTTCTTAGCTTCAGAAAATATTCAGTTCTAAAATTATCAGTTGTTACATTCTTTCTGCCCTTCCTTACTGCTGCTCCTTCTTCTATTTTGTTCCTGTAAACTTTTTATCCAGAAAAACTGGTCAGAACTAATAATTGAGTTTAATAAAATGGTAAGATATAAAGTCTATAGACAAATCACTTGAAACCAAGTACGCTAAGAAAGAACAATTTGAAAAGGAAGTTACACAAACAGTTCCCTTTGTAACAGCATCAAAAGGAAAAAATAGGAGGGGAGGTGGAGGTCAGTGTTACAGCGCTTTCTTAGCATGTGCAAAATCCTGAGTTTGGTAGCCAGCCATGTACACACACATCCTCAGCTGCATCCTTAGCCTGGCACGCATTGCCATGTCCAGTGGCAAGTTTCTTGAACCCAGTACCAAAGGCACAGACAACGAAAGAAACAGACAAATGGAGGAGATCATGAAAATATTTAAAATTTGTGTGCCAAACTTGATACCAACTGGGCCAAAAAGGTAACTCATAGAATAGAAAAACATATTTTTAAAATCACATCTCTGCTAAGGGGTTAGTTTCCACAACACCTGGGAACCTGAAAAACTACAACAAATCAATTCATAAATACACCGAGGACTCAAATAGACATTTCTCCATAAGACATATGCAAATATCCAATAATCACATATAAACATATTCAACACCACTAATAGAGGAAATATATATCAGAACTACAATTCTTTAACACTTCACTCCAATTAGGATGGTTACAATCAAAGAAGAGGAAGAAGGAAAAGTAAAGGAGGAAGAAAAGGAGAAAGAGAAGGAGGAGGAGGGGGATGAAGAAGAGAGAAGGATAACAATTGTTAGCCAAGATTTGCAGATATTGGAACCCTTGGACCCTATCGGGAGCAAAAATGTTTTGGCAAAAATAATAAATGATATAGTGGGTTCTCAGAAAGGAAACAAAGAAAATTAATATATTATAGAGCAGTTCAAGTTCTTAGTAAATACTCAAAAGAACTGAAAGCAGGGTCTTGAAGAAATATTTAATATAACCAAGGTTCACAGCGTCATTATCACAATAGATGAAAAGTTAAAGAAACCCCAAAAATGCACTGATGAATAAGCACATGCATGTACATGCATGTACATACACACAACGGAATATTATTCAGACTTTAAAAATAAAGAAGTTCTGATACATAATACAACATGGATGAATCTTGAAAACACTATACTCAGTGAAATTATCCAGTTACATAATAACAAGTAATATGAGATTCCATGTAAATGCGATACTTAGTCAATATTATGGAGACAGAAATTATAATGATTTCCAAGGGGTAAGAGAAGAAAAGAATGGAAAATTCCTCTTTAATGGGTATGAACTTTAAAGCTTTTGTTGTTTGCTGTTGTTATTTTGAGACAGAGTCTCACTGTGTCATTCAAACTGGCCTAAATTCACTATGCATCTCAGATTGGCTTTAAACTCACAGAGATCCTCCTGCCTCTGCCCCCAGAGTGCTGAGATTTCAGGCATGCACCACCCATCTGGACTTTCACTTTTACAGAATAAAAAGAACATTAGAAACAGGAGTGTTGATGGTTATACACCATATCAACATATTTAATATTACTGGAAAACTCTAAATATGGTTAAGATGGCAAATATTAAGTTATGTGTGCTTTTTCACATAAAAGGGAGACAAAACTATTTAGAACCTACTATTTTGAGTTTATACAGGTGGTGTGAATGACAAAAGTCCACACTGAAGTCTGTTCACTTTTGCTCTTGCATGTTTGTCTTCCCCACATATAGTCAAGGTCAGAATTTCCCAGAGGTTTTATGTCTGAATTGACACCTAGAACTTCCGTTGCCACACAGGGGTGAGTGAGGCCCTCGGGACTCCAGCTCAGAAGCCTCCGGCCTCTGTCATCTTACCTTTGGAGTGGATGCCTCCTTGATGGCTCAGTCATTGTCTCTCACTCTTGTCTGAGCATGGTCCAAAACAAAATGGAAACTTTTCCCCATACTTTGCTCTATATCTCCCACCCTGTGGCTTCACACCGCTCATCCACTCGTTCATGCAGGGATGTAGGACCGTGTTAAATATCACCTTCACACCACGGTCATCTGCCCCTTTCTCTCCTCCCTCCACTCCCCCTCA
The DNA here is from genome assembly GCA_004026965.1 of Petromus typicus. Classification (NCBI taxonomy): domain Eukaryota; kingdom Metazoa; phylum Chordata; class Mammalia; order Rodentia; family Petromuridae; genus Petromus; species Petromus typicus. The sequence goes on from PVIR01002238.1 coordinate 80,953, forward strand.
ACACTTCTCCTCTCAGTATTGCAGCACCATCTTACTTAGATGGCTTCCCCTCAGTTGAGCCTGCTTCTAATTCTTCCAGTTACTGTCAGAGTGATGCTCCTACTATGTAAATATTTCCCTTCTCCTATCACTTCTCAGAATACTTTTACTTTAATTCCACAATGGATTTCTAATTCTTTAGACATCTACACTATTTCTGAGTCCCTTTCACTCAAAAGGGACTCCCTTTCCTTCTTCCTTCCTGTGTTAAGCTAACGCCTGCTTTCCCTATTACTCCTACACACCTCTACTTTAAATTTATTTCACCAGGCTGTCATAACTGAGAAATCTCCCCGTTGAACTGCAAGCTATAGGTCTGGACCATAGAACTCTCATTCTACCTTACAGCAACTCATTCAGTGGGGACCTGGAAGAAGAACTGTGCCCAGAAGACATATGAAGCATGTGCCTACCACGTTCAGCAAAATTCTCAGACATGCCAAAGTATTCTCCACTCTAGATAAAGATTTATGAGGTATCTATCCCACAGTTTAAATGAAGTTTATTTATTCTAAGAAGATACCCATTTTTACTCATTTCAGCCACCCAAACACAAACATCAAGAGAACTGAAAAGTCTGAGGGAAGCAAATAGGAAAGATGTAAGCTGCTACCCTTTTGGATTAAAAAGCATCCCCCATAGAGAAGTCTCTGTAGATGCATGAGAAAATGGTGGAATGAGGATGTCAAGCTCTCCATACAGGCTTTGGAGCTCACTGAGAAGCTGCCAACATCAACTTCCCAGTGATAAACAGAAGCTCCAGAGGAGCAGGGGGGAGCCTGTGCAGTACGTGGCTCAGCGGGCACATAGAGCCCCCTCTGTTGGCATGCGAGCCAAATTGCCCCAGCAGCCCAGCATGAGATGGTGAGATTTAATTGCAATGTGGGCATTTTGTGCTTAACAAGTGCATTTGAGGTTGTAGGTGGGCACTTGGGCTCTGAAAGGTCATAGCGCCTCTAAAACATCTTTTTAAAAGTCACCTTCATAGGAAGACTTTATAGGAGCAGAGCTTCACTTAGATAAACAGGTATGCATGCTGTAGTTAGTTTCAAGAGTAACCCAGGCAACAGGTGGCTTCCACATCTGTGGCATACCTAATTATCTAATTTGAGGCATAAGGATTTACAGATAACTAAATTACTTTCACTTGACTCACTCATTAACTAGATAAAAGAAACTACATTTGAATGAAGCCATTTCCTTGCATGTTCTGTAAGCATCTCAAAACAGCTTCTGGGTTTGCAAATGATACACAATAAGGAGGATATGGATCATGTCATGCTTAATTCTGTGCCATAAAATGATTATCCCCAGTTGTCAGAGGTAACAAAACATACTGAATTCCACTGGTAATGGGAAATTCATCATATTTTGATGAAAAGAGCAGAAACTAATATTTCATTTTAAGAGTTAACCATGTAAAGTGTACATAGGAACTGTCTGCACTTTCCACTGAATTTTACTGTGAACATAAAACCCTAAAATAAACCCTATGGAAGCTGACCACTGAGACCAGACCTCCCCCCACAACTCCTTATTTAATCTCTCCTCACTGTTATCTTCCACAATAATCAGGTGAAGATTTTTTCTTTCACTGCCAAGAGTTTGGCCACAGCCTGAGACCATCAGAGTGACCTTCACAAATCTGCCGATAGGCAGATTCATGCCACATGATGAATGACACATGGGCAATCTGTTCAATGACAAGAGAAATCACAGAATTCTGAGAAGCTGAGGCAGGAGGATTCCAAATTCAAGCACAGACTGGTCAGTTTAGCAACTTAGACCCTGTCCCAAAAGTTATAAATAAATGGATATTTCAAGGAAATAATGTTTGTGTTTGGTTTTCGGTTTTGCAGAAATGAGAAGCATCTCTTACTTGGGCGAGTGGGATTATCCTGTGAACCACTGATAGGAAAGTGTCACTCATCTGAACACCCTTCAGCCACCTGTACAACCACTCCAGGATCAGCTTCCAGCCAGAGGGCCTCTGGGACAGGGTCCTCCATCTTCTGGCCTAGGCAGTTTTTAAATAAAGTCACCTTCCTCGCCTCAACTCATTGAACTCTCCAGCAGAGCAGCAAACTCTGGGTCCTGTAGCTTTATGTACAGAAAGAGACATTAACCAAAATGTCAAGTTTCCTGTCTCAAAGCTACTTTCTGTGATGGATAAAATAGTCTCTTTAGTCATGGTTGCTGGACAAATACCTTGGGCACAATTCTGGTGCCCACCCAAGGAGGAGAGGTTTATTTTGGCTTAGTCTTTACTTGGCTGGCTGCAGATAAGCCAAAGGCTTGGTGGAAGGGCCTGGTGGAGAACAGCCGCTCACCTTGTGGTGGCCAGGAAGGGGGGTGGTGCTGAAGAGGGAGACACACCCATCCAGGTCACATGTCCTGGGACAAACTCCCACCAGGCCCTGCCTCCTAATAGCAGGTGAGCTCTAGCACCCCAAGATGCAATCACAAACCCCAAGGCTGCAAAGCTGTGTATGACAATTCTGTTCTACCTCTCCACGTTGGAGCTTGTACTTTCGAAGCTGTAAAGAAAACAAAATCTTCCAAAGCATTTTCTTTCAACAAGAATCTAGCTTTCTAATCCTGAAGTCCTCGCTTCTAAAAAAGTTCTCCATAAAATGAACAAAAGGTAGTATCGGCTGGACAGAGGCAGTACGCCACTAGATTCTATCCAGTGTTGCTCACAGTGGAAACAGCTACCCAGAATCAAAACAACAAGGGGCGTCTGCCCCCTGATGTTGGTGGCAGAGAGGAGAGAGAGAGTTAGTTACATAAGTCTGGAAGAGAGAGAACAGTCATGCACTGGACAATCAACAGAAGAGCTACCTGGCTCCTTCTGCAGGACTACATGGTATACAGTGACTATATACTCTATCAGATGTTGTTCTCCTGCAAAGAACTCAAACACAGAGAAACAAAATGCAGGTGAGGGGATCAGTGGGGGTAAAACTAGGTGCTTTAGCTTTCAGGAGGAAGTTTCTGCTCTCACACAAAGAGAATGTCCTATACAACAGCAAAACAGAACAGCAGACTTGGAAAGATGAAACATCTCTGTTTTGGCCACAGGAAAGTCCTGTTCTTCACCCAGTTTAACTCTTCCATCTATACTGCATTGCAGTATAGTTTCCCAGCCTTTGGGTAACTTTTCATAGAACTACAGATCTGTCTGCAATATTTGTGGGACACTCAAGGGCTTGCATTGCTCAGGGCAACTTCCCAAAGGTAACAGCAACGACTGGAGGGACCGTATCTACGCAGGCCAGAAGGGGATCAAGGACAAAGCTGCAACCTGATACCTGATACCAATAAGCCTCCATCTGCTGCCCACATCAGGGCATTCCTGAGATCCTCCAGCCACCCATGTTTTGGTCAGGAAATCTCATAGTGCCCCAAAGCCAGGAGCTTGACTTTTCAGCCCATTTTCAGATAAGAAAGTGACTATTTTTACTGAAGAGACAAAATAAAATCTTGTCCTTTGTCGCACACTCCAAGAGGAATGTAGCAGGCAGTGGAGGCCAAGATGTAGGACACAGGCCCTGAGGTTAGAGAAAGGGCAACAAGGCCAAGCAAACAAATGGAACCATTCCCCTGAGAGCAACCACACAGTCAGCTTGGGGGTCTCAGAACCCATTAAAGAGAAATGTGGCACTCTGTGGAAATCAATAGGTGTCCACTGCGTATTTAAGGGGAACATGGAGTGAAATCTTGTGCTGGGCCGGATGCTCTCAGCATGAGGAGCAGCCAACTGGATCCCAGAGGACAGCAAGAAAAAAAATAATACTCCATGCGACAGGAAACAGCAAAAAAGCAGGAGTGGTGATCTTATTTTCAGACAGAATAGACTTTAAGCCAAAACTGATAGAGAGAGATAAAGATGGACAGTATCTCTTAGTACAAGGAAAAATCAAGAGAAAGATATAACAATCTTAAATATCTATGCACCGAATTCTAATGCACCCAACTATATAAAACAAACATTAATGGACATGAAAAACCAGATAAACTCCAATACAATAATAGTAGGGACCTCAATACCCCACTGTTACAAAGAGAATAAGTTTGAATTACTTATACTTAAATGGACATACCTTGAGGTTATCCCCATAAGTGAAATAAATAGGTCGCAGATAGGTAAATATCACACCTTTTCTCTGGTATGAGAAAATAAAGATGTAAATGAGTTCTAGAATTGTATGTTATATGTTGTGAAATAGAAAATACTCAAAGCGAAATGGGGTGAAGAGGGAAAAATAATGAGATTATAACAAAAAAGAATGGAAACAGTTTATGTATATAGGGGGTGGGGGTGGTAGGGTGGGTAGGGCTATGGGAAAAAATGAGAATTAAGTTGTGTCATATACTGGTACAAATTTTCATTGCTGAGTGCAATCATGATGTATATATGTAATGTACCAATAAAGATTTCAATTTAAAAAAAAAAAAGAAAAAGAAAAAGCCAGGCAGCTGCTACAGACTTTCTGTGGGCAGGAAATTGAGCTTGGCCTGAAAGCCTCTTCCCTGGCTGCCCTCAGGCTGGGCAGCTGACATGAGACTTCAGTTTGATCAGTAAGACAGAGCAGAAGTACTGGGGGGATTCTGTGCATGGCTGATAAAAGGGGGCTGCCTCTGTCAGGCAGGAAGTACTTGCTGCTTTTCCTTGTCTTCTCCCTGGGGCCTCTAGTTTGGACAAGATGGCTGGAAGTTCAGAACATGTTCCATATTATAAGATGACCTTGAATTGGAGAAACGCACAGAAATTGAGAAAAAGCCTGATGTACACACACACACACACACACACACACACACACACACACACACACACACACATATTCCTTCTGCAATAGAGATATCTAAACATCTGTGCTGTTTGACACAGGGCATATGCATAGTACAGGTCTAGTAAACCATTATACATTAGCAGGAAAGTTAAGTGCAAAGACCAGGCTTTTTACTTTGCATTGTAAATGATTGCTATTTTAGATTTTCTGTAGTATTCAGCCATATGCACTCAGAAGATCCCACAGCAATTTTAGCACAGAACCTACAGGAGAGTAATGTTGGCAGGCTCACAGGAAAACGTCAGCATAATTGGGAAAAGAGCAAAAAGAGAAATCTGTTATCTCGATAGCTAGTGTTGTCACTGGGAAATGTATTAAGTACACAATTCAGAGCTGCATGGGCTGGGCGGGGTTTCAACCTGACTGGATTTGGGATCCATTCTGGTGATTGGTGAAGTGCTCCTCTAGGTGTGTCTGGTAGCTCCTAGAGGCGTGACCTTAGAGTCCATCTGGTCCCTGGTGCCTTCCTCTCTGTGGCTCTCTTGCCCTGCTCTGCTTCCTGGTCGTGACCACTAGGGACTGGGCAGCTTTGCTCAGCAGTCCCTTGCAACACCACAGTGTCTCTGCCAAGGAGCCTGGCGATCATGGGCTGAAACCCTCTTCTCCTTTAAAATTGTGGGTATTGGGTATTGTGTGTCAGTGAAGAGCAAACTGACTAATACAAAAGCAGCCAAGATACAATTACATGTAAAATAAATGTGCAGCAAATGATATGCCATTTTAATTCTAGAGTTGAAGTTCACTCATTCTCAACAAACACTTTAAAAATATGTTTAGAAATTAAATTATCAGGGGAAGTACAGCTCACCATTGGACTATAGGTTTAACCAACTCCAGACACTGAGTTCAGACCATAGCATCAAAAACAGGAAAAGCAAAAGAAAGAAACTTATCAGAATTAATAAGGACCCAAGTCTGCCTCTTCAGTATCAAGCATCTGACACTGAACTCCTAAGTGGGACAGCTGTTGCTCCAGCACCACAGGAAATATGAAGCAAGAAGCCTGGTCCTTGCATTTAACTTGCTTGTAGACATGTAATTTTTCATCAGACATGTTTTATGCACATACCTTGTACTAAAGAACAAAGTCAAGAAGACAGAGCCTCTGATTCAAAGAACCTGGTTAGAAAAGGGCAAAAGCCAACAGCATCATGGGAAGGAAAGACCGGTGACCTCATAGGAAGAAAAAACAGATTCAGTCAGCAGAGAATCAATGCCAGTGACCAATAGAAAACCTTCCTGACTCTTCTGCAGAGAGATAGGGCAGGGTAATGTGGGGAAATGCCAGACACTCAGGGCAGATGTTGTTTGCCACATTTGATGGCATGCAAAAAGGAAGCATATTTTTCTCCTATCTCTGGCTTTCACATGCTCTGTTGGACCCTCTCCGCCTCCAGCATTTAACTCCATGTTGGACCAACCCCACCTCATTTCAGAACATTTTCAGCTGAAAGTAAAGCTAGTTTGACTTTCAGTCATCAAAAATGAATATGGCCATATGAATAAAACTTTTGATTTCCCCCAATCTCACAGCTTTAAATAGCATCCATGTATTGATCATGGCCCAGTCTCTAGCTTCAGAATTAACCCTCCCCTTGACTCCAATTCCCTCCACATCATCTGCCCTCAGAGGGAAAATAGAGTCCTCAAAGATGGCCGACCCTCTGGGGCTCCTCCTCCAGTGAGGCCCTTCCCAGTTACCAGGAGCTCAAGTCTCCTCACTGCTCGGGCACCAATCCTGCTTCCCTCTTCATCTCTCACATGTCCAGCTCATCAGCAGATCCAGCTATCTTTATCGGTTGGGAAACATTCTTCATCTCTCACACCTTTAATACCCCCACCCTTCCAATGTGTCCTCTCTTCTCTCCTGCTTTATATTTTTCCACAGCACCTATCACTTTCTATTTCTATAAATTTTTACCATTCAACTTCATTGCTCTGGGCCCCTCCAATAGATAATAATGACCATAAATGCAAAAACCATCCTATGTTTTCTTCACTGTTATATTTCCTATATCTAGAATAGTGCCAGGCCAAAAAAATGTATGATCATCAGAGAAATGAGTTAATCACATTCCAAACCCAGCCTGTTTCCTCCCCCCAGTTAGAGCCTCATAGACTGCAGGAGAGAGGGAGCTTGGACCCTTCCCTTTCTCTTCTTGCCTTCTCCTTGTCTATCAAAGGTAATGGATTAGATCATTAAAGGGGGAATAAAGGAGGAGAGGTTAGAAAACAAGGCAGAGATGTATGTGGCCAGTGATCTCGCAGGTCTCACTTAGCTGACTCCAGCTGATTACCACGCTGTCCACGACACAGAATGTGCAAATGCTACTTTTCCACATGATGTTTCTGTGTCCTTTAGAGACCCTGCCTGACCTCTACAGAGACCTCAGCACTGCTTTTGTTGCAAGCAGACAACACACTCCCTCCACTGATTTTTGGCACATCTACCCCCACCTTCTATCCCCTCCAAGCTCCTGCCTCTGGGCTCACACCTCAGGCAGAACCTATAGAAGAGCCTCTCACCTCCCCAGGCACTGGGTGCTCCCTCCACTTCGTCCACTTGGCTGCTGGGAAACTTCCACATTTGTGCCCTGACAGACACTGCTTCTACCAGCGTCGCCATTTCCGCCAGCCAACTGCCAACAAATTGAGTACAAGGGATAACCAGTTCTGCATGTTTCTGATGGGGGGGGGGATTCTCTCCAGAACCCACTCATCTCTTTACTGCAGTATATTCCAGAGTGACACTAGCAAGTCCTTAGCACCCCAATCACACAACATTGGAGGTTTCTGGCTTCCCTTTTCCAGACACCTCCAGCCTCCATGATGATGCTTGTGATGACTTATAGAAATGTCTCACCACTACATTTAGAAGTCATCAGTATCTACTACGTAACACTCTTTTTTGTAAAATTAATTTTATTGTGAAAAAGATACATTTTATATACATATCATCATATTCAACACTGACAATTTATACCAATATATGACATGACTTGATTCTCATTTTTCCCATCCCGCTACCCACCCTACAACCCCCAACCCCTATCTACATTAGCTTTGTTTCCCTTTTTTGTTACCATCACAATTTTTTTCTTTCCCCTCATTACCCTTACCTCTGAGGCTTCAGCCAAAATTCTAAGATAGTAGAAAAAAATCCCATTCCACATCCTTTAATTCTAAAACAATATGAAAAGTCTCATTTCTTATTCATTAATTCTAAAACAAGGGGAAATGTCCCATTTCACATTCATGAATATCTGTGTTTACCTCTACATTTCAGAAATTTAGAGAAAAAAAGAGGCACATTTCTAGAGATGGAGATGGATAACTAAGTAAGGTCCAGAGAGTTGGACTTTATCCTAAAAGTATTTCGGAACCACCGAGAAGTTTTGAGCAAGAAAGTAAAAAAAGGCCACATTTGTCTCTTAACAAATATTTTTCTGGCCAAAAGGTGAAGGATGGATTAAATATCAGCAATGCTAATATACAACCATTTGAAGAGAACTGTAACAGTTATCCAAGCAAAAAGATGACTGCACTTGAGCTAAGAAACTGAAGATATCGCTCAGTGGAGAAGGTGGAAGTGCTGAGGTAGCACAGCATGGAGAAGGCAGCTGGTGGAAGGACAGCAGGAGCCACAGACTATATTACCCTCTTTATGGTCGGTCACTTGTTTGGATGGCAAGGCACAGAGACCAAGTAATCCGCGCTGTGGAGAACTGCGACCACAGACATTGATAAATGGACTGAAACAATGTAGTAGGCTAGTGGAATATACCTGAAGCCAAAATTTTGACAGCAGATATTGAAATTTGCAAAACTCTAAAGAACCCTGCTTGTCTTTTAGGTTATTATATTCAGAACCAATGGTGCAAGGACAAGTTCACTACATTTTGCCTACCTTGTTCTTTAAAATAAGGCAAAGTGAGTGACGGCATCTAAGACAGAGAATATTTTATCAGAAAACTACTCAAGAGAGGCTGCAAGAACTTTGGATAGGATACTACTCCTATTCATCTAATCTGCCATAGTACTTATGAAGAAAGAAGAAAAAAAGCAAGAAGTATGAGGAAAGAAGGGAAACTCTGGTTTCAATTTATTTGAATTATTTGGACAGTTTTGACAGTTTACTAAAACTGAATAAAATCCACCTTGAGAATTTAAGTTCATGTGAATCTGTGGTGTAGAAGATGTTTTGTCATAAAGGGGCAACTGGCTCAATAATCAGAGAAAAAAGAATGATATTAACTGAGAATATCTGTTTCAAGCATTGAGATCATCAACACATGCTTAACTTAGGTCATTAAAGCTATTTATGGAAAAATTGATTATTGCTACTAGAATGACAAGAAATTAAAGAAAATATTCAGATTTTTCATTAAGACCAAGAGAAAATTTCTGTTTAAATCTGGAAAAGATATCTAGTAGAACTCTTATGGGAAGGTAATTAAAAAACATAACTCTGTTAATCTGAGATGATAGTCTGTGAGATATTTGGAACATGTTTTCAGGAGAATGGGCATAGAAGGTAATGGTTCTTTCTTACTTCTGTAAAGAGTATTAAACAAGAAAATACTAGGCTGGGGATTTAGCTCCGTGATTCCAGCACCTGCCTTGCAAGCACAAGCTCCCAAGCTGGATCCTGGTAACCACATACAACAGTTCTGGGTGTGGAGACTCACTCCCACTAGCAATCAGTACTGCATAGGCTAGGTGTGGTGGCTCACCCCTGTGATCCCAGCACTCAGGAGGCAGAGGCAGGAGGATTGCTGTGAGTTCAAGGCTCACCTGGGCTACACAGTGAGCTCAGGGCCAGCCTGAACTACAAAGTGAGACTCTGTCTCAGAAAAAAAAAAAGAAAGAAAAAAAGAACGTTAGAAAGCACTGACTTTTAAGGAATGGAAACAAAATAAGAATGAGAATATGATATTAACTGTACGTAGTCACTTTATTTTCTCTGTCTTAGTTACTTTTCTTGTTGCTGAGGCAAAACACATGACACCCACACATCAAAGGGGGAGAGGCTGATTTCAGCTCACAATCTGTAGAAGTTTCAGTCCATAATCAGCTGGTTCCAAGGCAGGGCAGCAGGCAGAGGGGCCTCACAGAGGAGAACCAGTCTGTGGAGGGGTGGGCAGGAGGCAGCAAATAGCAGCAGGAGCCGCCCTTTTCTTTTTTCTCAAGCAAACTACAAAGCTGGCACCATCCATACTCATTTTAGGCCCATCATCCACATATGACAAGCCTATTAGTGGAATCAAATACCACCTACCCTCAATCCCAGTATCACTCACCCTAGAACTAGTCGCTGCTAGGAAAGCCCCCTCTAGGAGGGCACAAAACTGTGGAGGAACATCTAGATACAAGCCTTTGCATCAGTTTAGCTAATAATAAAAATTTAAAACTATTATCATCTGTCTTATATAATGTTGCAATGTCTTTTTTTCTTCATATACCCAAACAATGCTTCCAGTGGGAATCCAGATTATTCTGTCTAAACATTGGTAAGGTTAGGCAGCATAAATCAGGTCTGTGCCACTGAAGAGAAAGCAGCAGAATTCTAATACAATAACTGCTACAGTAACCCCAGTAAATCCAATTACTAGAGACAGTCAATTTCGAAATTGGCTACAAGACCCAACAAGGACTAAGCGTTTGTTGACAATCTTGGGTTTTACTGTTTTAGATCTAAAGTTCCCCACAGGGTTTTCCTGCTAATGAAGCCAATCAAAGCTGTTAGGCCTTGGGGACAAGGATGCTGAGACCACATGTCTGGCAAGCGGCGCTGTGTTCCTGAACACAGCCTTTCCTCATGTGAGGCTAGTGGAACAGGACCATGGGCTCAAGGGAGCCCTGTGGGGCAAATGCATGATGCAGTATGGTTGGTCTTTCTATACATGTGAGTGTATGCACATGTATACATAGATATAGAGTCTTTTTTCAATTTTGTATTGGTATATTGGGATTCATACTTAATACATTCATTGTGGAGTACTGGTGCATATCAACACTGATTCTTTTTTTTTTCTTCCCCTTCTCCCTGTGCTCCCCTCTTACTAAATGAGTTCATAGGACTACGTATTTTAAATTTTTAAAAAGATAGAGAATTTGCAATAAATAATTTCACCAGAATTGAAAAGGCTATCAACAAAACTTCAAAATATCTCGAAGGAAACTTTGTCAGGATAGCCAAGAGGAAAAAAAGAGAACTACATGTCTTTCAGTTGTTGTTAAAGAAAAAGTCCAGTGGGAAGGGTCAAAATATGTTCAGTTATTAACACAACAGCAATAGTAACAGAGGAAAGAAGACAAAGTGGTTGGTGTAGCCGCATCAGACAGAGATGAGTATGTTCCATACAGCTCTATCTTACTCTTACCTCAAACAGACAAGTCTCTTGTAACTTTCTCCTAATAACCTATGACCCAAAGTACAATCTCAGTATCTTTAAAACATGGTAGACTAAAAAAAAGAGAATTCCTGATACTACATAAAGAAGTTGTTTATATCTAAATTCCCTGCTATAAAGTTATCTCTGAGTCAATGTCTGACTCGCATCTTATTTGCATCGACCTCTTATTTTGATCATTCTGAGACTATTTACCATGTTATTAGTTGTATCATTAGATTATTGGTTTAAGGAGGTTATGTATTATGTTCTTTATTATCTACGTTAAACACATTGCAATTTTCCTCTTCTCCCTTGAGAGAACGAATCTGAATTCTTGACTAAGCACAGAAGGCTCCAGGCAATCTGTGCTCACGTGGAAACAGTTACCTCCGCCCCTACTGGCCCCCTGACCTGCTGGGCAAGGAGGGAAAGAGAACGTGAACACAGACAGTGCTGCACAACAACTTTCACGTTTGTTACTTGCGTCGGTGGTCCATAGGATTTATATTATATCTCCCTTCTCTACGTGCAAAAATGAAGCGTAGAGGAATCAAATAGCTTGCTCAAATATCTGTAGCTGAATTCAGGTGTTCTCATGCCAAATTTACTGAGATTTTTATTAGTAAGTGACAGTATTTCCCTGAACTACGTGGTATCAGTTTGAAGAATTAGATTTGGCTGCTGGACACAGAAGGTCACGCTTATCGTACTCTGAGAGCTGAGGCAATAGGGTCGTAATTTCTGGACAATTGGTTATTTTAGAAAATGCTGTCTCAAAAAAAAAAAAATTAAAGGAGTGAGGATGTAGATAAATGCAAAGGCCCTACATTTAGTTCCCTACACTAGGAAAGGAAGTAAAGAAGAAGGGATAGAGGAAAGAAGGAATGAAAGAAGGAAGGAAGAGACAGTTACACTGTGGGGAGAAATAGACTTGGGAACTGACCTTATGTTAAAGTCAAGACGGAACAGCCTAATTGATAACATAATAAATGTATTTAATATCTTATTGATGGAGGTTTATATTATTTTGAATGTTCACTAGTAATAATAGTATGCAATTAACATGTTAATATAAATAACACCATATACATATGTAAGGTACATATGAAGGACTCTCCAGAATATATGTCTAGAAATAAATTTCCTATTTATAGTGTATTATAAATATATCAACACTTTTGACATAGGATGCCAACTTAATCTCCAGAAACCATATAATCACAGTCTCACCAGCAAGTATAATAATGTCCACTTTCTAAAGTGATGGTAACATTTCATATTATTTTAAATATATACTAAATTTTGAAACAAAATGTAATTTTATTATTTATTTGTTGTTTCTTTGATTCCTATGGCAAGTCAACATGTATTTGTACTTTCAATTAAATTATAATTTTATTTCCTATATTTTAACAAAGGTACTACTCTGAGGAATGTTAGTAACAGGGGAAGCTACGTACGTGTAGGGACAGAAAGTATACAGGACATCTCTTGACTCTTGCTCAGTTTTGTTGTGATATTGAAACTGATCTTAAAGGTAAAGTTTATTTTTTTAAAATAGTATATCTGGGAAAAACTGTACTTTAAAATTGAAAGAGTAACAAAGGCTTTCTTAGACACACAAAATCTAATGGAGTCAGACCTCCTTGACAAGAAATACTAAAGTTCTTCAAGTCAAAGGGAAAACACCAGACAGCAGCATGATAGCATGGAAACTGTGAAGCTTGTTGATAAAGGTAAATATATAAATAAAAACATATAGTAATATATTAACTATAATGCCTGTAGATCAGATTAGATTAGAATTAGTTTTAATTATAATACAAATTGAAAAGGCAAAGCAAAAAAATAACTATGGCTAAAAATATGTGAAAAGGAACAAAATATAGATTGTGTACCCAGCAGTAACATAAAAAAGATGATAGAATCTTTGTATCAGATTGAAGTTATACTACTTCAGCTTAATAGACTATTATAACTGCAAAACATGTTATGCAAGCCCCAAGGCAACCATAAAAATTTCTATAATAGTGACACAAAAAGGAAATCAAAGCATATCAGTATAAAACTCAACAGAATACAAAGACTAAAAAGACAAACAAAAAAGCTACAAGGCTAATCAGAACAGTAAAACAGAAAAGAAAAACTTTCACTGTACTCAGTATAACTATAAATGGGTAAAACTTCCCAATTCAAAGGCAGAATGCTAAACAAAACCTCACTCTATGCTATCTCTGAAAAAAAAATTGTCTTAATACGGGCTGATAAGGAATAAAAAAGATATTTCATGCAAATGAAAACAAAAATACAGCAGAGGTAGCTTTACTTACATGAGACAAAGCAGATCTTAAGTCAGAATTTGTCATAACAGCCAAAAAAGGTTATTGATAAAAGAGACAGGGGCCAGGCATTTAGCTCAGTGGTACTACACTTACCTCGGAAGCACAAGGAAGTGAGTTCAATCCTCAATATCACAAAATAGGGGGGTGGGAGGGTCTGTACAGCCAGAAGATATAAAAATTGTAACTATATTTGCATTCAACAGAGCAACTGTCAGTGTATTTTTTTATAAGATACTTTCAAAGCCAGAAGAGAGTAAGATGACATGTTCAAAGATCTGGAAAAAAAATAACTGGAAAGCAAGAACATTGTACTTACACTCAAAGTGTGTGATGCAGAGTTCTCTCTCTCTCTTTCACACACACACACAAACATACATTAGATAGATAGATAGATAATATATAATATATTATATTGTATACTATTATAATAAGCATACTATATTATATATATTATATTGTATACTACTATAATATGCATACTATATTATATATTATATTGTATACTATATATAATAATAGTATACAATATTATATTATACAATGATATTATATATTATATTGCTATTATATTATATTAACATTATAATATATACTATTATAGTATATATATATATATATAATGTATAAAATAAATTCTGACACATCCAAACGGGCAAATTAACAGCATTACAATAATAACTGGAGACTGGAGGAATTCACATTCAATAATGATGGATAATCTTACCAGATTAAAATGGGAACAGAAATTGAACAGTACTAGGGTCTAAATTAACTTCAAAAACATATATTCTCCAAAACACCAGAACATTCTTCCTCAGTGTATACAGAACTTTTTTCAGGATTGATCCCATTATAGAGAACAAAATAAGTCTTAATGAATTTTAAAAGCCTGAAATACTACCATCCATTGACCACAAAAGAATGAAATGAGAAATCAATAGAAAGATTTGCAATTATATTGAAACCACACAACAAGACACTCTTAACCATTAAGTGAAATAAAAAACTTAGAGAAATACCTTCCAACAAATGAAACCAAAATATTACATCCCCCAATTTGTGGGCTATAACAAAAGTAGTACTACATTCCTCTAGGTTGCTACAAGAAAAGATCAAACTAAATGACTTATAAACAATCACAGAGTATTTCCCATAACTCTTGAGACTGTGAAATCCCAGGTCAAGGTACTGATAGATTCAGTATCAGATAAAACCTGTTTCTTGGTCCCTACACTCTACTTGCTCCCTCTGTCACCATTAGATGGAAAGGAAGATCTGTAGTGTCTTCCACCCTCACAAGGGCGCTGATCCCATTTGTGAAGACTCCACTCTCCTGACCTCAGCCCCTCCAGACCATCACAGTCGGAATGAAATTTCAATGCATTAATGGGCAACAAACATTCAGAGCACAGAAAAACTAAGCAGGACATTTATTACAGTGAGAACCTAGCTTAAAAAAAAAAAGAATGGTAGCCTAAATGTATATCCCAAAGAACTAGAAAAAAGAACAAATGAATCTCAAAATTAACAGAAAGAAGAAGATAACAAAGATTAGAGAACTGATCAACAGATAAGAGAGAAACAAAATTTTAAAATTAATAAAATTAAAAGTTGTTTTATGAGAGGATAAAAAAATCTTCATAAGCCATTAAACAAAATATGAAAGAGTAGAGATGACTCAATTCAATGAAATTAAAAAGTGAAAGAAAAAAATTACAATAGATACCATAATAGCAAAAGCGAATCCTACAGGACTAGCAGAAACAGTTACACACCAACTGACTAGATAATGTAAAAGGAACAAAGAAAGCCCTAGAAGCTTACCATCTATAAAGTCAAGATCAGGAAGAGATAGAAAGCCTGGAGAAGTGGTGAGAGTCACATATCTGTTAAAAAATCTTGTACTATAAAAAATAAAGAGCAGACCAGCTAACTTTATGATATATGGTCTACCAAGTGTATAAACAAGTAGACTCCAGTTCTTCTCATACTCTTCCAAGATAGTAAAGAGGAAGATACGCTTCCAAATTCCTCTTATGAGACCAACATTACTCTGATGCCAAAGTCAGAGAAAGGCACCACAAAAACAACTACAGACCAGTACTGCTGGTGAACATACATGTAGAAATCATCGACAAGATATTAGCAAAATAAAATTAGCAGCACATTAGAAATGCCAGGCACAATGGCCAATCAAATTGGACCCTAGTGTGTGAATATGATGAAAAATACAAAATACAGTTCGTCCGGTACAGTACATATGATAATTTATATCTGGCTGTTGTCCCAAAGCCTCTTGTGCTCCTAGGCAGGGTTTATTGGGGGGGCGAGGTGATTGGATTAGGGGCTTGTAGCTGACTGGCTGTTGGAGATGGTATCTGGTTAGAAAAAGGAAGTCTCTGATTGCATGACCTGAATGTCCCTCCCCAGAGCCTCCCTCCTCCCTCGGCTTCCTGTCCGCCATGCTCTGAGTGGCTCTCCTCTGCCGTGTGCCTCTGCCATGCAGTCCTGTCTCCAAAGGCCTACAGAGCAAGGACTAAAACCGTAAGTCAAAATAATCCTCTCCTTCCTTACACTGTAAGTGTCAGGTATTTTGTCCCAATGAGGAAGTAAGTAAGGAAAACGCCACACAATAGATTATCAGATAAAAATCACAAACACCATAATAGACGTAGAGAAAGGATTGAGCAAAATTCAATACACTATCAATGATAAAAGCTCTCCTCAAATTATAAACAGAATGCAATTACTCCAACATAATAAAGACCATCTATGAAAAGGTGCCAGTTACCATCCACTCAACTGGGAAAAGTGAGCACATTTCCTCAAAAGTCAGGAACAGAGCAAGGTTACCCAGTCGGACTGATCCTGTTGTCTGCTTCTGAAGTGCTTAGGCAAAAACGAACAGGAAAAGCATCGGAATCAGAAAGAAGAAAGTGCGCTTGGCCTTGTCCTCAGACAACGTGTGCATAGAAAGTTCTACATATTTTGTTCTTTCAAAAATTTATTTTCAATAATAGTAATGATATAATAGAAAATATATAGCATATATAATTACTAATTATATATAATATAATTATAAAACAGTAATTATATAACATATAATCACTATTCAGTCATTTATTCCTCAGTAGATATTTAAATGGTTTCCAGATCTTGACTATTATGATCCGTGCTGCGATGTGCCTGGGGATCTGGTTCTTTTTTAGGCCAAAAAGAAACCTACACATCCACTATCTATCAGCTCATCTTGACCAAAATGTGAAGCTATGTAGCAGTGAGAAAATAATCTCATTGACAAATGCTGTTGAGAAAACTAAATATCACATGCCAAAGAATGAAATCAGATGCTTCTTTTGTATCATTCACAAAAACTCAAAATTGGCTGACAGCTTAAATGTAAAACTACAAACTATAAAATGCTTTGGAGAAAACAGCAAAATTTCTATGACATTGATCTTGGCAATTTTTAATATGATATCAAAAGTGCAGGAAATGAAAACAAAAATAAACAAATAAGACTATCAAATTAATTTGCTTTTCCACAGAAAACAAACCATCAGTAAAATGTAAAGGCAATTTACAGAATGGGAGAAAGTATTCTCAGAAATATATATAACAAGGACCAATCTCGATGGCATAAAATAACTCCTATAATTCACTAGACATAAAACAGTAACTACTTATAACAGGCTAAGGACTTGAATCGATACTTCTCCAAACAAGATGTGACCTGATGACCAACTAGAGAAATGGGAACTCAGCATCACTAGTCATCTGGGACAGGAACCTCAAAACCACCCTGAGATAGCACCTTACACTATCCTACATTTTTCATGGTGGCCATTACTAAAAATTTTGGAAAACTAAAATGTTAAAAAAAACTAATATTGATGGAGATGTGAAGAATGTACAGCATGGGAAAAACAGTATGGTGGTTCCTCAAAATACTGACTCTAGAACTTCCATGAGATCCAGCTACTGTGTTTCTGGATACTTTTTCTAAAGAACTGCAATTAGGTTGGGCATGTGGTACTTTAAGGTAACCCTAACACTCAAGGAAGCTGAGGTAGGAAGATCACAAGTGACAACACAGCCTGAGTAACTTGGTGCTTTAGCAATATCTTGTCAGAAAGGTGGAGGGCTGAGGATATAACTCAGGCTCGATGCTAAAGTCATGAATTCAATTCCCAATTTAAAAAAAATTGAAATCAGGATCCTAGAGACATATTAGCACTTCTATGTTTGTTGTAGCACTATTCATAGTACCTGAGTTCTCCAGTACCTAAATGTTTAGCAACAGTGAAAAAATAAAATGTCACATGTAAATTTTTCAAATATATACAGTGGGATACTACTAGGCTTTTCTAAAGCAGGATATTTGCAATAAATTACAATATACTGAAGCTTGAAGACCTTGCACTAAGGGAAATAAGCCAGTCACAGAAAGACATATGATGCCGGATTCCACTTTTTGAAGTATCTACTATGGTCAAATTCATAGATGCAAAGAGTGGAATGATCTATCAAGACAAGTGCTAGAGATCTGCTACACAATATTGTACCTATGGTCAGCAATAACTTATCATGCACTTAAAAATATGACAGATCTCATCATAAGTATTATTACCACAATAAAACCTTAAAATATGAATCATTTACTGAGAAGAACTTCCTAAATATAAATATTTACACATGTTGAAATAGTGTTGAAATCTATGGAGTATCTTCTCCAAGATGGACTAATATATGCTTAAAGGTAATGATCATGGCCGGGGATTTAGCTTAGTGGTTCCAGTGCCTGTCTTGCAAGTGCCAGGTCCTGGTACATGTGACATTTTATTTTTTCACTATTGCTAACAGTATTGTATGTGTTATTAACCACATACAATACTGGATGTGGAGACTCATGCCCAGTAGCATCCAGTACCACATGTCACAGGGCCGGGCGTGGTGGCACACGCCTGTAATCCCAGCACTCGGGAGGCAGAGGCAGGAGGATTGCTGTGATGTGAGTTGGAGGCTGAGCTCAGGGCCAGCCTAAACTACAAAGCGAGACCCTCTCAAAAAAAAAAAAAAAAAAAAAAAAAAGATAATGATCATGCTCAATCTTCCTCCAGAACTGAAATAAATTTTTTTTTGCTCAAAGGCCTTAGAAGTTCACACCCTTTAAATTTCACATCCAAGAAAGCCAAAAGCAGCTGGAAAGACACCCTTATTTGTATCATTCTAGCAGAAGAACACCTGTAAGTGATTTAAATATGAACATCACTAACCTGGCACTCATTTTTGAAATTACAGTAAAAAGAAGCACATATGCCAGTTGTCCTTGTTAAAATGAGAGAAGGAAAATATCTTTTACATTCTGAGAAGTCTGGCCAGGATTCCTAGTGAGTCACAACATCTGAGTGTGAGTATTGCCAAGGATTCATAAATGCTATAGGCGTGGGAGCATACGGTCAGATGGACAAAGAAATAGAAAAAGACAAAAATGGAAGATCATAAGTGATAATAGATTTGATGGCTATGTCTAGGAGATGGAAATTTGCCCCATAATTGTGGATTGACACAAAGCATTTATTTTGAAAGAATTATTCCTTAAAATAGGAAAAATCAAGCATTTAAACTTGGTAGTAGCATTAAAGTACATGAAAAACTAAACTAAAAAATAAATATTCAAGAAAGAAAAACCCACGATATCTTTCAAGGAAACATTTTATGACACAAAAATTGAAAGACTTTGTTTAAAAAATAGACTCATAGATACAGTTTTTTTTAATACTATAATGTAAATCCAAGACTACAGAGTTCATTTTAGAACATTTTTCATGTACTAGGAAACCGACTAAAATCAGAAACAAAAATAGGAATGTAGGCCTCAAATTTCAGTATAATAATTGGTATTAGTTCTAAATAAAATTAAACTAAATTCAGTGAAAGATCAATATAATGTAAGAAATTTCCTAAAGATAGTGTTAAACACCATGAGGTATTTTCAGACAATCCAAAGAAAATATTCATCTCTAGCATCCATTTAATTCCATGCAGGCAAGGAAATAAGTCATTTAAAATTTTTGGAAGAAATTAAAAATAAAGGGATCATCCTGAAAAACAAAATGAAGTTACAGAACAGAAAACTTTTAAATTTTTTCATACACTATCATAAACTTTTAGATTTGCAGGAATTTATCTATCAAGTCCAATGTCTGATTTCCAAACACCATATAAGTTCTTTACATTGTTAAATCCTTAAAGTCAGACGCTGTCTTTCACCTGTGCATTCCCAAGTATTCAATAAGTACCTCACATAGAGCTGGCACTCTCTTTATATTTGTTAAGTAAATTATTATATTCTTTCCAATAAAACTAATAATTTTGCTTCATTCGAACAATATTCTAGTAATTACATTAGCTCTACTTTATTAGACATTTTCTCAATGATAAGTCAGTTTTGACACTACCCAAACAGGGATACACATATCCTGATATAGACAATGAACCACCCAAATTTTATATCTAATATGTAACTTCATTTACTTTATTTAGTAAAGACTCTCATGTCCTGATTACTTTTCTTGATTCTGGGAAAACAGAACAAAAGATCTAGACAGGATTTAGAAAGTTACTGTCTCTGGATCTCTCATTCCAGTATGGAGGACAAAAAGAGCTAAAATAAAAAGGAAAGAAGGAACAAAAGAGAAAAGAAGAGGAAGTGAAAAAAAGAAAGTGGGGATGAGAACAAAAAAGAGGAAACAGACCAAATTGTCTTTTGGATGTGTTAACATATTTAATTCTTAAAACAATCCCATGAGATAAATTACAGTGTAAATATCACCTCACAGATAAGTAGAGTTGGAGCAATTTATCCAAGAGCGTAGTACTAACATTCAGATCTCTGAGTCAATTTGATTTTAGGTTACTGCTTTGTGAGCAATATGTGTCTCAACTCAATCTTCTGCCAATGGACAGCCAGTTTTCCTAGCACCATTTATTAAACTGCCTATCCTCCAATATATGTTTTTGGTCCCTTTGTTAAATATTAAATAGTTGAGTACATCTCGAGGTATTTCTGCCTCCTCTACTCCATTCCCCTAATCCCCATTTCTGAGTGGGGATTGTACCATTACTGGTACAAACTCTCAATATTGAATGTGATCATATTGTATGCGTAAAATGTACAATAGTCAATTTAAAAAAAAGAGTTAAAGACATCATACTACAGTGATACACACATAGCCATGTTTGAAGCAGCACAGTTCCCAATAGCTAAATCTTCAAAACAGCTTATGCATCCAACAGATGAATGGAAAAAGAAAATGTGTCATTTGTATACAATAGAGCACTACTTTGCCATAAAGAATAAACTTAAGTAATTTGTAGATAAGTGAATATTCCTAAAAACCATAATTTTACAGAATCTAAATCAGATGCACAAGTTTCAGTATTTCATGGTTTCTCCTAAATGTGAAACCTAATATACAACCAAGAGCAAAATAGGATAAATAACAGAAAGTAGGAAGATCTTTTGGAAATGAGAAGGTGAAAAAGAGATAGAAAGGGTAGAGGAAAGGAATGAGATAGTTCTTAAAATGAATCAAAGAAAAATGCAAGTAGATCTTTTTTAGATGGGAAGAGGATTAAGACTTGGAGTATTTAGGGAGGAATGATCAAAAAAGAATCTTAAGCATATGTACAAATTTCCCATGAGAAATATACTCATTCAGTACTGAAAATATGTATCAATAACAACTACACTAAATATAGATAAAAACTGAAAATAGAACATATACAAATATGACCAGGTGTGGTTTCCTACAATAATGCCAGACTGGTTTAAACTCTAAAAAACAGTTCACTTACCACCTTAACAGAACAAGTGAGAAAATGCCAATGATCATTTCAACAGATTCAGGAAGAACATTTGACAAATTCAATCACTGGTCATGGTAAAAAGTGCCAGGGAAGTAGGCCAAATTAGAAACATCTTTGACTAGTAAAAAGCATCTATAAGAAATCACAACTGACATTATTTTTTAAAGGCAAAAGTCTAAGTGTGGTCACCCGGGAGTTAGAAATAAGGAAAGATCCTTTGTTCTCATTGTGCATCGTACTGGAAGTTCTGGTCAACAAAATCACCAATAGCAGAAGAAAGAGGGCCATGGCAGATTAAGGAAAAATGTAAAACTTGTCTAGGCAAAAACAGCATAATTACGGAAGGATGCAATGAGGATATAGAAAAGCTATTAAAGCTTTTATCATCAAGGATGCAGGGATTATCAGGGATACAGAGCAAAAAGTCAGTGAGTGCAAATGAGTTGCATTTACATAAAGTAGAAATGAGTAACTGGAAACTAAAAATTTAAATACATTATTTACAATAACACCCACAGAATACCACTATGTAGGGATATATTCAATATATACACACCTCTATGCATCCACAGCATTCTTTTTTTTTTTAGGTTTTTTGAGACAGGGTCTCGCTTTGTGGTTCAGGCTGGCCCTGAGCTCAGCCTCAAGCTCACATCACAGCAATCCTCCTGCCTCTGCCTCCCGAGTGCTGGGATTACAGGCGTGAGCCACCACGCCCGGCACTGTGGTATGTGGTACTGGTTGCTGCTGGGTGTGAGTCTCCACACCCAGTATTGCTATGTGGTTACCGGGGAATCGAACCCAGGCCCTTGTGCTTGCAAGACAGACGCCGGAACCACTGAGCTAACTCCCCAGCCCATCCACAGCATTCTTAAAAGAAGAAAAACTAATAAATAATCTTTGGTAATATACTAGGAAACTCAAAATAGTTACAATGTTAATTCTCAACAAATATAGATTCAAAACAGTTCTGATCAAAATCCTAGCAGAATTTGTTTGTACAAATGAGTACTTGATTCGAGCATGTATATAAAATCTAAAGACATAAAAGACAAAATTTTTTGAAAGATGCCAATGTGGAAGATATACAATACCAATTTTAAGAGTTTAGAAATATAACTTAATTGTACACTATTGACAAACAATGCTAAAATCAGAAGATAATAGATGGGTACCAGGACTGAGGATTTAATCATGCCTCACCTGCCTGGCAAGCTCAAGGTCATGAGTTCAATCCCTGGTGCCAGAAAAATAAATGAATAAATTTTAAAAAGAACAGGCACTATCACTATGGGCTCTCAATGTCTTGTGTCAGTATACTTAGACCCTTGATTGTCTCAAATTCTCCTTACTTATCATTAAATCACTGATAAGATTTCTTTTCCCAACCTTTTTGCTACATTCTGCCCAGTTCATTATCATTGGAATTTTAACTGTCCTCCTCCTCTTAGCCAAATACCTATCTCACAGATAATCACACTTACTGTATTTGGTTTCTCTTGATGAAATCTTAATAGAGTCTAATTTTGAAGTTTTTGGAAAACAAATCATTGAATCCCCTATGTCCCAGCATCAAAAACAAAGTTTTCCCTTTTACCCTCTTTAAATTAACCATGTATTTGTGTTTATTTTATCATTCTTCCTATAAACCTTGACAGATATAGGACTATCAATTGTATTTTTAAAAAGAAAACAGACTCTCTTTTCGGGAATTAAACTATATACCACTTGTCACAGTCCAGTTGCAAAATTATCTTTCTTCTTTGACAAGGACTGCTTTAAGAATTCTTTATGTATCTACAAGGTTACAGCAGAAGACTGGATATCCTGAATCTGGGAAAAGTTTCCATGTTAACACACTCGTTGGATAACTTGTCCCAATTCAAAAATGGGCCTCTGAAATGGATGGACACTTTTCAGAGGAAGGATACTCGGAAAGTGTTGAAATCATCTGTTCTTGGGTAACATTTCTGTTATAGGTGGAGATTTTCCTCAACTGCTTACCAAATTATGTTCACTTGGGCAGCATTTATATTATGCAGTCCAATGGCTCAGGAACCAGAGGTAATATATCTATAATCACATCCTCATGGTACCACCACTCACCACATTTACAGCAGTGCTCTGCACCAGTTCATAATTTTCATTTCTAAAGAAGGTCTTTGCTGCTTTGTTTTGATATGATTTTAAAATTCTGGCCATTTGCCACCAGAATAGAAGTAGAGATTCAAATTATCATTTTGATAATAAGTGACAAGACCACTCTTAAAAATATGTACACACTTTTGTGCTGAAAAGAATTGTCTTTTTCTCTATCCTTGAAAAATGAATGTTCCTGCAAGGTATGAAGGAAAGAAAACCAGAAAGTAAAATGGTATGGCAATCACTTTCCACTTGCTCAAGGGATTCTTTTTTTTTTTTTTTAATTATCTTTATTGGTACATTAAATATGCACATCATGATTGCACTCCATAATGGGGATTTGTACCAGTATAAGACACAACTTAATTCTCATTTTTTCCCATAGCCCTACCCACCCTACCACCCCCCCATATATATAAAATTTGTTTCCTTACTTTTTTGTTACAATCTCAACACTGTCCCCTTTCATCTTATTTTACATTGAGCATTTTCTATTTCATAATATATAACATACAATGCTAGGACTCATTTACATTTTCATTTTCTCATACCAGAGAAAAGATGCGATATGTATCTATCTGTGACCTATTTATTTCACTTATGAGGATATCCTCAAGGTATGTCCATTTAAGTAGAAATGATTCAAACTTATCATTTTTTATGGCAGAGTAGTACTCCATTCTGTAGAAGAACCACAGCTTTTTTATCCAGTCTCCAGTTGATGGA